>BQNB010063268.1:22084-35754 GCA_026074375.1 Tanacetum coccineum | reverse complement strand
TTAACTATTAAAATTAAAAGCGAACGCATACGAGAAAAAAAAATAGTGAATTTAATAGCGTCGTACATTGATCAAAAATACGGATTGTTACAATTTTGTAAGCCTTAAAGGCATCTTAGCTTAATCTTAGTTTACTTGTAATTTTTATTAAGTCATTTTACTTATTTTCAGCTTATTAAACTTTTTCTTTCAGCATTGTATTAATTTTAAGGTTTAATGAAATTTTGAGGTATTTAAGTTAAAATTCAATCTTTAAATTCCAAGTTTTAAGTTGTTAAATTGTGTTAAAGTGAGTTTAAAAAGCTCTTAGAATAGCTTATTTATAAGCTTTCTTCATTGAGTAAACTAAAAAGTTAAGTAGAAAATACAAAAATCAAGAAAAACCTCCCAAAATTACCACAGCTTATAATTTTGGATGATAAGCCGGATATGGATGGGCTTATGGACTCACTAGCTTGTTAAATACAAGCTAGAGCTTTGTTGATTAAGCTCTAATGAGCATTGATAGCCTTGTTTAGAGCTAAGGCTTTTGTAAGTCTCTTTTCTTTGATTTTAAGCTTATTTAACTGCATTTGCTTATTTTCAGCTTAATTGTGCTTATTTTCTTTTTCATTATGCTTATGGATGCTTATTATTCATGTACAAGCTTTTGTCTTTGAGACCCTTGGCCTAAATCTCCTTAAAACAGCTTAAAAAGTCATTTTTAGAAATTAAAGGGGTGTTTGGGACAAGACCCAAAATGGGTCAAATGGGGTCATGTAATGGGTTTGGTCTTTAAGTCAGTTTCTATAAGCTAAAGTATGGTCCAATAAGTGGTTTTAATTAGTTTTCATAGTTTAAATTTCAAAAGCTTAGTTTAAATTAGCTAAGTTTTAAACCTGTGGTAATTTTCTTTGTTAGAATAGCTTATTTTTTAGAAATTGCTTAAAGTAGCTATTGGACCTTGTTCACATGTTCAAATCAAGTGTGTAATGCAGTAGGATTGTGGTTAAATAGAGTGCTAGTGTAGTTTAAGACTTAGCCAAAAATTTGCATAAGTAGTTAAAAAATGAATTTTGAGCTTTTTCATTAGCTTATTCTGGCTTATCCAGAGTTTCAAAATACTTTTTGAATCTTGATTAGTGGTCTATGAGCTTAATGCTCAATCTGTTTTTGCTTTTTTTTGGACTAGGATACCATTTGCCAGCTTATTTTTAAGCCCAAAAAGCCACCCAAGGGCTGTTTGGTTGGCAGAAATGAGCTAATAAGCTCATTTGCTCATTTAAGGGTCTAAGCTGAACTAACTGCTTATTTGGTGTTGATATCTGCTTATTAGGCTAGATTAGCTTTCCTAAGCTTCTTTTTGTCCAAAAAGTCAGCTTATTAAAGCTTTCTCAGCTTAAGTCCCTTTTGGCAGCACTAACTTTTAAGTTAGTACTGCTGTTTTCAAGTTTATTTTTTTGCTAATTAGTTGTTCAAAATAAGCTTAAATTGTTTTTTCTTAAAGTCTTTTATGTCCTCTTTTCCTTTTTATAGCTTATAAGTGATTAAGAGTCTGTCTAAGGGCTTATTTATAAGCCTAAAGTATCTTAAAGGGTTGTTTGGCTTTGTTTTGCCCTGGTGCAAAACAGCCAATTGGCACCCCTTTTTCTTGGCTTATTTAAGCTGGAAAGCTTAAGCTTTCTACATTTTTAGAAAGCTTATAAGCTCTTTAATAAGCCCCCAAAAGCCCAAACCTTAAGACACCTTCTAGGTGGCTTATTTATAAGCTAAGAGTTGGCTTTTGGCTGTTTTTCAAACAGCCTTAAGCTCAAAAGCTCAATTAGCTTATTTGAGCTTGTGGCTTATTGCTTTTGCTTATTTCTTGTTGCATTAAGTGTATTAATTTAGTCTAGAAAGTTTTTTAGGAAATTTAGCATATTTTGAGCCTTTTAGAGCTTATTTTCAGATCTGCCAAAAGTGCCCTAGTACTAAAGCTCATTTTTGACAGCTTCTTTAAGCTGTCATAAGCTTACCATTTTCTTTCCAAAAAGCATTTTTAGAAAGCTTATAGGGTGTGCTTTAAGCCCCTATAAGCTCAGCCATTGGGTCCCACTTTAAGGGCTTAAAAATAAGCCCTAAAAGTGCCCCAAGGGCCTGTTTGGCCTGTAGCCAAACCCCCTTTGGCTTAATTTGCTTATTTTAGCTTATTTTAGGAGCTTTTCAGTTGATGATTTTAGTTCTTAGTTGCTTATCTAGCTTGTTTTTATCCCTGACTTTGCTTATTTTTAGCTTTCTTTGCTTATTGTGTCTATAAGCTAAAAATCAAAAAAGCTTGTGCCTTTAATTGCAAGCAATCTGTCTGTTTGTTTTGGCTTATAAGTGTGCTTATTGGTGTTTCAAACCCTAAAATAAGTGGGGCTTATTGAAGCTTATTGGCAAATCACCAAGGCTGTGGGCCCCACTTGGGCCTCTTTAAGAACAGCTTTAAGGGCTTTAAAATTAAGCTCCAAAAGATGTCCTCAAACTGTTCTTGCAAAACAGTCATAAGTCCTTTGGCTTATTCCATTTTTTTTCTTTGCTTGTTTTTGATTTTAAGCTGTTCATTTGTGCTTATTAGGTTGGCCTTAAGCAATTTTGGCCCCATTAGTATAGTTGTAGCTTATTTGAGCTTATTTAGTTTAAAAAATTCTAAGTCTTAGTTAAAAAAATGTACACTTAGCTTAATAAGTATTCTGTCTGTTTTAAGAGCTTTTTCCTGCTTATTTATAAGCTTTTGTAAAAACTTGTAGTTGTAAAAATTGCTTATTTATAAGCCCTTTTTAAGTTAATAAAAAAAAATTTGAAAAAAATAAAGGGGAAGGCCAAGGCCCCGGGTGAGCAAGACTCGAACCCGGGACCTCAAATCCCTCAACCCTTTACAAACATAACACACACTACCGCTGCGCCCTTGGGTCTTTTCTGTTAGACCTTTGGGCGCTTTGGTATTTAAGGGGGTTTTGCCCCATTTGCTTTATAAGCTGTTGAGCTTATTTTGACAGCTTATTTGATAAGCTGGTCAAGCCAGCTTATTTTTCTTAGGACCGTCACACTTTCAAGTATTTTTTGTAAATTTTTCAGATTTTTATAAAATCTTTTAGTATTTTTTATAATTTATTTTCTTTTTAAACTTTAAAAAATCATAAAAAATAAATCTTTTTATCAGGAAAAATTTAACTTTTTTATAAATTTTTCTGTCGTTCATATATTTTCGTAGGAAAAAATATTAAAACTTCTTTTAGGGTTCATTTTTAAAAATATTTAATTTTAAAGAACGGGTTTTGGACCCCAGAGGTTTTTGTTTTGATCGGATTTTGGGTTCAAACGACCTCCGTTTTAGTTAGTTTTTTAGATAGGTTTTTTAAACTTTTGTTATTTGTCATCTAGAATCTATTTTAGTGTTAAAATTTGTTCTAGGGTTTGATTGCAAAATTTGGTTTTTGCAACCTCGTTTTTCATGCCCGTTTTTAGGATTTAAGTTATTTTGCTTTCGTTTTTTGGTTAATTTAATTGTTTTTGCATCCTTTTTAATCTTAGAAGAAATGAAAAAATTCCAATCATACTTTGTCATATTCGAACTTCATCATCATTCCCGTCATACGATTTCCATTTAAGCCTCTGTTCGGGGAACATAAAAGACCCGGGAATCATACTTCCGGTTACGTATATATTTTATTTTTGTGAACTCTTAACCAATCCTTGGCTAAAGGTAATTGGTTGAGTGTTTGCTTATATTATATATATATATATTATTGACGAATCAGCGACTTAGGAATATTTTCATTAGGCGTAAAAGTAGTTTTTGGGGAGCTCGTTTCGAATAGATAGTTTTTCATATATCGCACATTAAAATTGGACTTAAAACGGCTAAGTTATAACCAAATGAATCTTGAAATATTTTTCAGCAAAACCAAATGAATAGTTGCTGATGTGAATAGTAAAATGGATTTTCGGACACTTTCAAGATATTTTGAGCTTTTAAAACACTAGCGAAACATATGGTAACACATATATATTGGTTAGTATCATTTAAATACGTCGTTAACATATTTTAGGAAAAACGTTAAAGTTACTAAAAATAGTAAGTTTGGTAAAAATTTAGAGAAACGAACATAGAATTTAAGCGATTAAGGCTAGTTAGTGCGTTTTGAAAATATGGAAACTTAATAAATGTAGGGGACGGTATTAACGTCTTGAAACTAAAAACTTTCCTAAAATAGAAACTTACTAAAAATAGTAATTTTTGGTTAAACACCGAAACTTAACGAAAAACTATATGATTCTATTTCGTCATTATTTGATAATCAAACTAAAGCAAACACACATGAATGTCTTTTGGTGATGAACATATTATGCAATTCTTAGCATACTTTTCGTGTTTCTAAGGCACGTTATTATTCTAGGTCGCGGCTAGATTTCTATATCATCTTTTCTTGCGTGATTTATCATTTGCTCATCTTGCTAAGGTGAGTTCATAGCCCCACGTTTTACTACTTTTAATTTACTATTTTGGGGTGAGAAACATTGCTAGTTTTTAAACTATGGACACAATTACTTTACGTTTCCTTTTCCAGATTACTTGTTGCCTAAGTAGCGAATAGACCATTAATGCCTGAACTATCATGAACCGTCAATTGCTTAACCGACGGACTGGTTAAGTAAGCGCGAATGTTGTAAATAAATCTATTGGGACTAATTATCCCTATCCGGGTGAGTATCGCTCACTACCCACGGGGCTCCCGATAAACGAATATATACCATGTCGGATTTCACTAGGTGATCTTGGTCAGATACCTTTAGGGCAATTAATTCTTATTTGGCATATAATATGCTTCTTTTTAAATTGAGCTTCGGTGTCATGAGCTTAGTGCACCAGTAAATTTTTTTTATGTGAAGTTGTATCTCCTATAACTGTCACGTGCGTACTGTGAACTTGTGGTCCACTTTTAATATTAAATTCAAACCTATGAATTCATCAACTTTATGTTGACGTTTTAACATGTTTTTCTCAGGTGCTTAGCTGTGGATGTCTTTGCTTTCTTTATGATGTTGCCTTGCATTGGATCGATTTTAAAGAATTATTATTATCTATGTTAACATCATTGTCAAACTTTAAAACCTTCTATTCGCTTTCGCATATTATCTTTGTGCCTATGTAAAACTTTAACTATTTTAATTAATGCAACGATGTTGGATTTTTAAACGTACCCTTAGAGGTCGTTCTTTGTATCTTGTGTGATGTATATTATGACGTCACGCCCCCGGACACGTGTTTTCGACTAGGCCCCGTTTGGGGGTGTGACAGTTTAAATACTCGGCTAAAGAGGTGCATTTTGCAACAGGATTCACGAAGGTTTGTTTCATCATATGCGTATGTGTGCTTAAATCAATCTTAAGTACTGCAAGACGATCACATTTTCTTTAGTCTCATTCTTTCTATCTTTTTCGTTTTTGGCTGCCATGAATGTGCCACAGAGAATGTGAATCAAGAAAGTGAAAAGGGAGATGAAAATAACTCCTAATATTGGCTGTGTATATTGGCTGTGTAAGTAGGGATTTAAAAACCTATATGATTGATGGTGGTTTCTTCAGGTAACTTCATCGATAGAAATCACTAATATCGAGATCCTAATGATAAATTTCTCCAAAGGTGAAATGTTCATATGGCGTGGATGAATGAATTTACTTTTCACATACAACTCATTAGATTTGCATGGACACGAACAAGAACTAAATTTCGAACAGGAGCAAAACGTATGGAAGTTGAGCAATTGACTTTGTGGTGTAGAAGTTGTGCAAATGATTTTTTTGTTATGTGAGAAGGTATGTATGTAACTGACCTGCATATTGGTCAAAAATTACGGGATTGAATGAGTAGTATAAATGATCGAGTAATGAGTAACGGTATGGGTTTTAATAAGGAGTTTAATGCCTCTTGACCGGGCGTTACAATTGTTTCTTATACACGTTACTAATATGTATTCATGTATAGTCTTATAACCATTCATGCATTCCCACAGCTGGCATGGCACAATTTGAAGATCAATGGAAAAAAATGAAAAGAATCGTACGCAATAGCTTGCTCTCATCGCAAGTACAGAAGTGGCTACAACCAAAACGAGATAGAGAAGCCACTCTTTTGCTTGAGTACATACACAATCAAACTAAGAAGCAAGATAATTCTATTAATTAATGGGGGATTAACAAACAACGGTAGCACGACATTTCTGTGCAAACTTGATTTGGAACATGATTTACGGGAAAAGATTATTTGAAAAATGTATGGAAGGTGGAGGGCCGAGTGAAGAAGAAATAACACTTGTTAGTGCTCTTTTTGGCAGCCTCAAGTATCTGTGTGCCTTCCGTCAGTCTTCCACTGTAATATTCAAGTTTTTTATTAAATCATTTATAGTGTCTGTGTGGACATAATAATATTATAAAACAGAATTATTAGGTATAACTGATATGTTCAAAAAGTTATAGCATTAGAGAAATCTATAAAATAATTATCTCCAAATATGTTTCCAACTCGGCTGAAAATGTTGATCCGTTTAGTTAGATGACGTAAAACAAAATAGCAAATTCTCTATATTGAATGGTGAGTCTTAATGACTTCATTACTTTAATTTCTATACTTCATAACAAAGTTATTGTATCAATGGAGAGTCTCTTCGTATGTATTGGTAAGTTACTTACAAGAAAATATTTGCAAAACCTCTCTGTAGTCTCCTTTTAATTAAGTGCTCATTGTAAATAAAACGAGTACTTAAATAGACTCCTCATGTTTGTAACTTATAGAATATGTACACCTCTAAGTAGCACTTTCAACCCCCAACGTATATCATACATTCCAAATAAAATCAAACTTTCAAACGGGAAAAAATTTCTTATTTATATCTATGAGGCACAAGCTTGCTAAAAAGATGGGTTTAACAAAAGATTGATAAATCTCTAAACTACTATATTTTAGCCTTTTTTGGGTTTTTTTCTTTATACATGCAAAGGCAAAAAGTTTACACATAAAAACCCTTTCAGTATTCTCCTTGGTTCGTATATCTGACCAATATTGGATCTTCAAAAGTCAAAATAGTCCTATGACGATGTGTCATTTTATACATTATTTTGGGGTCATATAACCCCTTAAATTATGCAAATATGCTCAGATTACGTGCTTAATCGTTTGTTTTCAGGTTTTTAGCACTTGGATGGCTCTTGGAGGAAATACACATGACTTAGGCTCATTTGGAGAAGAAACGGACAAAATTACGGACCTACACCAAATCTCTTGAAGATCTATGCAAATAGTGGCTGAAGACGGCGTCGCAGGCATAAAGCGAAGCCATCGTGATCTATCTAGTGACGGCGTCACGAATATGGCGACGGCGTCAGGACGTGGCCGACTTAACACTACAACATTGGAAACTTTTAGCTAAGACCCTTGTCATAGCAAAAGGTTGTAAAATGTCATCGCAGAACTTTTTCGCGAGAATGTGTCGTAGCGAAATGGGTTGTCTCAGAAGGTTCGTCGCAGAAAGTCTTAGTGACAACAAGGGGGTAACTTTCAGTGACGACGCGGGGCCCATCCAAAAAAGCAACACAAAAATAGTGGCTGACGTGGCATTGCACTTCAGCGACGACTGAGTCGTCGCTAATTTAATTTCTGTAATTTAATTGTTTGAATTATTTTTTAATTAAACAAATATAAATAATATACTAAAAAAATATTTAAAACTGGCTGGAAACACCTTGGCTACGACGGCGTCGTCGCTAAAACCGCCTCTTAGCATTGGTTGCTGCCACTTCTTTGTGACGACAAATGCAGATTTAGCTACGTTTTTTTCGGTCGCTAAAGGTTCCTCTTATAAAAAACAACAGCTAAATGCTACTAATCCAGATTTTTTCCAGAAAAGATCTACCAAAACAAAACCTGGAAATTACCCAAAAAACTGTAATACAAAATGCATCTGTCCATTCATTCATAAACAACCAAATTAAGTCATAGTATTCGTTTAAAACGATACAATTAAGCTCATACATAGAGTAATCCGATAATGCAAATAACAAAAGGAGAAATGTCAATACAAATGCTAATAACATACATAATCCCTACTCGTCATCATAAATATCGACATCATACTCATGATTACCACCGTCACTCCCATTATCATCTTGTTCACCACATTGGCTATTTTTGAGATCAAAGGTCGGGGTGTAACAATTACCAAGGCCGAGAGGAGTAGAACTAGGGGAGGGAGAAGTAGAGCTAGGGCCGCCGGGAGTAGAGATAGAACCGGGAAACACTTGAGGATTGTATAAATCGGGAATCTGAAACTGTGAAGAAGTACCTTGTTGATGGTTGAAGAAATCCACAAATATTTTCAACTCGTTTTGTTGACTTTCAAATGCTTTTCTTTGCTCCTCTTTTTCCAAAGCATGTTGCCTCTTCAAATCTTCTAATTGCTCCCGGGTACAATAACCCGGGTCCGGTTGTGACCTCCTAGAATCCAAATTGCCCGTACCCGCTAAGTTCCTGCCAACACCCGCTATATGCGCACGATTTGTGCTCCGAGTGACTTCAGCCAAGATTTCTCTATCCGTCTTGGGCGGGATGGTTCCAGCGGTGATTGCATCTTGGATTGCCTTCATTTATGCATATGTAGTTCAAAAAACAAAAGTTAATATAACAATGACATAGGGGTGTTTCACATGAAATCAGATCTATTTTTAGATCTATTTTCAGGAGATGTTAGAAGTTACCTCAGAATTATTATATGGACCTTCAATAGTTCGATCCAAGTTAGATTTCTAATCAAATACAAAAATTTAACTAAACATGTTGTAACTAGCAAGGCCTAAAAACATGATAGTGGGGTCATATTTTAGCTAAATGGTCTGCTAACCATTTAGACTATTTTTTTAGCAGCTTAATTATGATCATAGATAGATCCCTAGCAAGAAGTTAGGGAGAAGAAAGATTACAGATTGTAATTACAATCATTTTTAAGATTAATAATCCATTTCAACCATTATGGTTTCAAACCCCTATTCATGTGTGAAATCCAAGAATAGTAAAGAATCTTAATTTCATTCCCATGTATCTCTTTCCTAGGTGGTTGCGGGTCATAACACACCTTGTACCTATAAACCAAAGTGTATGTTGTATTTACATTTAGGTTGTGTAGCAAATCATATAGCAACATAATATAATCAGAGCTAAGTTACCAAACACCCGTGTTGCAGCATCAAGGGTGTTTGGTAAATGTTGCGCCAATTACCAAACACCACTGTTGATGCATCAAGGCGTGTTTGGTAACTTAGCTCTCCATCAATAGGTCGGGACACAAGAGGAGTACATGTGTTAGGAAAAACTTTACTTACATAGAGCGTTTTGTTTTCTCGAGTGCGAAAATTGCCGTCTTTATCCGAATGTTGACGCCTCCACTGATCTGTCCACCTCATGTAAACATGGCCACCTAGAATAGCCTCTTCGGGTAGATGCATAACCAAATGTATCTGTTGGATTCAGATCATGCGCGATGACTGCGATTTACGCTTAGGCAACAATGTTACTAATGTGACAGCAACTATTAAACATATAATCCTATCTGTGTAATATGTTGAACTCAAATAATTTAATATCAACATATTGCCGTTTTAATGAGATTTAGATCCACATCTGCATATATTTATGGGGAGGTGTGATGTAGGCTATTAAAAATAGATTACTGCAACTCCTCACTAAAGCTAACTATTACATATATGTTAATAATCAGCTTTCTTATAACCTGAATCTGCTTACTTTTACCATAAGTACTTACGACTTACGTAGTCAAATAACGGACTACGGATCACAATGTTAAAGTGATTGCAGCACTCGGACTCAAAAGCTAACTAAATTACATGTATGTCAACTAAAAGCAACTCAGTTTACATCATTGTTAAAGGTTTCAGAGTTCTTTGGACTGATAAATGGTTTCAGGTTATATGGTAGATTTTATTATTATGGTTTCAGGTTATGGTTAGTTATTCAGTAGGATATATGGGTTCTGCTTCAAAGTATACTAATATTAAGTCAACAAGGGTAAGCCTGACTCAAATAAACCCATAAGCTCATAATTACGCTTAAGCAAACTCCTATGAAGTAGTTTTAAAAAGGTTAGTGGTGTATTGTGTTTTAATGCAACTGAATAAGTACTTTTGAGCCTTTTGTAGAACCAACCAGCTTAGGCTCATTAGGCATGTGGTAAGTAGCCCGTTATCAATCTGTATCATATCTAACTTCTTTTATTTTCCCTTTAAAAAAATTTACCGGAGTATAATATGTATAATTAAAAAGATCAAAAGAAAAGCATGAGGGGAATCGGTATACGAGAGGGAGCAAATCGAGAGGGAAATGTTAGCAAGTGGAGGAAGTATCTTTCACCAAGCAATAAATTTGTAAAAACCGTTGCGAAAGAATTTCTTGAAAAAGCAAGTCGTGAGCTTCTTGGTGACAATAAAAGTTCCGTTAAAGGGCCTTTTAAGCTTCAAGATTCAGACGAGGATGATGACATGTCAGCCGAGCCTATCATGTCTGGTTGTATTAAAGTTTCTGTGATTAGTTGTATTCCAACTGGTATTTGTTCAGTTTGAATAAGAGTTTTAGTAGGTATGCATTCAGTTAGATACAAAAGTCTAGTGTGCAGGATCCATTTAGTGCCTTTAAAATGTGCAGCTCAGCATCCCAATGTTCAGGACATACTGGAAATTGGAAGTATCATGTTTTTCTCAGTTTTGGTATTGGTTTTTGTTATCTTTTGGTTAGTAACCAAATATGTGCAGATTTATAAGTATATTAAAGATGCAGGTTTTATCTACATACAACATGATGATCCTGCTAAAGAATACAATAAAGAAAGATATCAATGGAAGAGTATTATGATTTTGATTTTATACTTTTTTTTAGTATTAGTGTTTTGTATTGAACTTGGGGTCTGTCCAAGTTCTAGTTTTTTTGGTTTCTAGACAAGTGATGGTTTAGTAGACATATGTGAGCAGCAAAATGTATAAATATCTCCCTTGTTTCGGGAAGAAGAGAGTAAATGTTTCAAGCATCCAGAAGTAGTTTATAAATTTATCCGATTGCATATAACAGTTACATTCTATGCAATGTTCACTGCAAACGTTGTTGGTTCATTGCAGAAAGTTCCACTGACATATGACGCAAATCAACGCTCGTGGATTTGCTTAGAGATCGGCCGGTAATTATCCCCTCAGTTAAAAAAATTGACATACTATAGTCTTTGTTTCTGGTACTTCTAGTTAAATGAATCAATCATGACTAGTCTGTTAGATAGTTTTGATTTAAGCTTATGTAAAGAGTTTATTATATTTGAACAATCAATGTTCTTATTTTCGAGCATATGACATACATATTCATGGAATGATCAAACTAAAAACCAATTTATTATAATGCATTATTATTTTTTATATAACAGGAAGGGCGATACGAGTACAAGTACATTGTGGATGGTAAATGGCTGACAAACAAAGATGAACTTTTGGCTCCTATTGACAAGTATGGCAACATCAACAACTACATCCAGGTATGATTCTGCTTCCTTAAGGAGTGTTTTTATTTCAGTCACACTCTATGGTAATATTAATGTTTTCCATCACCACATCATGAGTGATGTTTTAGGAGTTAGGACTTTATACTTGACTTGATAATGTGTGTGTTTATGCTTGTCTTAGCCTTTAACATTATCCTATGGTAAACTATACTGCATATATATAAATATGTTGGTAACCATATTTAACATGTTAAGTGTCTATAAATCACACAAAAAGAAAATTCAAAAGGGTGGCCATTGACAAGCTACCCAACCTGCCTCTAGGTGATACTCCTTTATTAACAAAAACTCACTCTTATTCAACCCTTTAAATGAGGCAGGTAAGTGATAATGATCCTGAGAGCGCAAGCATTGCATTATGGGAGAGATTGGCTAGTGATGATTTTAATTAAACAGCGGACGAGTGATAAGTCACACAAAAGTTTCTCGACGAGTCCCAATAAGCATTACCAAACGACCCAAATATAACATAATTGGTTTTGATAATCAATCACAAACAATCCACCAAAATTAAAAAGAAAAATTGATGACACCGATTTACAACCTACAATACTAAAACTAAACCTAACATCACATAAAAGAAAACGCGAATTATACCAAAATATAAACAAACCTTCAGTTGGTGGTACGGTTGTGATGGTGGTGGCATACAACGGCGACGTTGCTCGGGCAGTGGCAAGCTTAAACACTACCTACACAAAAAAGAAAACCTAAAAATATAAACAAACTAAATTAACACAAATTTACTAATTAATAAACAAATTTACCTAAAAGAAAATTAACCAACGGTGGCAGTTTCGTGTGTACAGTGGTGTGGTTAATTTATAGGGTTGAAGGTGCTGATTTATGGGGTTGAAGGTGCTGATTTGTGGGGTTGAAGCAGGTATACAATCCAGGTAGTTTCGGCAGGGCGGTTTTGAAAGAAGGAGGAGACCCATTCAACTTAGAAGAAAAAGACTCAAAAATTGATATCTAAAATAATAAAGTGAATATACTCTTATATTATTTAGTTGGCCCTCTCATGTTCAAATGAACATGAGAGGTAATGTTGTGCATTTAGTTATTGTACATTGTTCAAATTGTACATTGTTTACTTTCTTTTTATTACAATATACAATCACTCATGCAAAAACATTACCTCTCATGTTCAAATGAACATGAGAGGATCCTTATCCTATTTAGTTTAGTAACAAGCTGTAGTCGCTAATAGTTTGGCGGGATAAAAAAAGAGAGGGAAAAGAAATTACTTGTTTCCAACTTTATACACGATTTTAATTATAAATGACTTTATTAATTATAAATAATTAAAAATGATTTAAATTAGTTATAAATAATTTAAAAATGATTTAAATTAGTTATAATTTAATTAAAAATGATATTAATAAATTAAATGAACGAGGTACGTAACCCGTGCACTGCCGCGGAGCACGCGAGACTATGTTTGCAACATACCGATAACGTCAAGTACTATAGGTCGGTCGTTGGGACTCACATTGGAACGAACCGATTACGTCAGACTATTTCTGTAAATATTTTAAATATATATATAAATTAAACTCCAACATTTTTTATAAAATTGTACACATGTCATAAGCATTTCAATATTGGGCTCGTTTTGTTGGCAATTCAGCGATCTTTACAGTGACATTTTTGTTTCCGAATAAATCGATAGATATGTGCTCCATATTTGATAAATAAAGTTTTTTATATAAAAAAAGTCGTAAATAGATTAAAGTTTAAAGTCGGTTTGTAACGTTTAACATATTTCAGGGTGCTTTTTGAATTCTTTTTTATTTTTTTTACATCGTGAAAGGTGAAACTTCACAGTCCAATTTCTCCTCTTTAATATAAAGTTATAATTTATAAATGATTTAAATTAATTGTAAATAATCTAAAAATCTATTAGGAAATGTAGTCATCCGGTTATGGTGTTAGTGACTTAATATCAATAAGATTAGTTTGTGTCTTGTTTGAGTGATGTACCAGAGATATGAATTGTAGTATCACCCGAGATGGTTTGTTTTGGTATCCGATTTGTTCTATCTTTTTAGAACAATATAG
>BQNB010063267.1:0-30276 GCA_026074375.1 Tanacetum coccineum | reverse complement strand
ATAAGAATCAAACTTGTTCCAGGTTATGAATTGACGATTGATGATGAATTTTTGAAATGATTAACACTCTCGATGTGTCACGAAACCACTTTAGAAAGTGATGTGTCGATTGGTTTTCAAATCGATTTTTCTATTTCAATCGGTGAGACAGTAACTCACTAGTTCACTCATATCATATTGTCTGCTTTGAGATGTTTCGGTAATGAGAACATGCTGAGTTTGATGAATCTAATACAAATATGTTAGAACGATTCTATACTTCAGCTAGAAATCCAGTCAAGGAGATTCTTCTTAAATTGAATATACCTGATCACAGGTCGATCCTTACGGATTCGAAGGTTACTTCAACCAAACATGGGTAAATAACAAAGCCATATTCGTCCCCCCACTTTATTGCTAACTGTTTTAATGCTGGATACTTAAAGATGAAGGTGAAGGAACCTGATTCTAGCTGACTCACAAGATTCATAGCCACATGCTCGTACATGTTTTAAGACTTCTGCTACTCTAATACCGTACGTCTTTCTTGAAGTGACGAAGTATTAAAGTCAAAGAATTTCAAAGAAGTTTTCGTCACTCTGATACCGAACATCTTTCTCGAAGTGACGAAGTGTTATAGTTAAAGAACCTCAAGAAAGATGCAATATTAAAGCTTTTCAAGATAACATATCAAGAAAGGTATGAGCATGTCGGTCCAGAAGTCACAAGTTAACAAGATGGCAAAGTTTACAAGATGGCGAATAGAGATTATGCTTGGTTGATGATCTCAAGGTGTTCAAGATCACATTTTCACATACATGTCAAAGATAAAGGAACAAGATCAAGACCTAAAGTCTAATCACTACATCAATTCATAAGTTAATGATTATGAGCTCAAGACTAAAGTTAAAGCATAGTATGCTAGGTTTAAGTTTTTGTAAAATAGAGTGACCTCCCTTAAGGGGAGATTGTTAGGAACACGAAAGTGTCGGTCACTTCCATAGATAATTGTAGTTAGCTCGTTAAGTTAATTTTTGGAAACTTACTAGGCTAGTTAGCTAAAAGCCCATGGACAAACCCATAAAGGCCCAATCCTACGTCCACATGTAAGTATTTATACACCTTTCCATGCCTTGGAGAGGTGGTTGGTTGTTTATTTTTCACATACTTATGCATTTCATTTCTATGTTTACTTTCTCTCTCTAAGTGTTCATCCAACCCACTCTCTCTCTAGAATCACCTCTCTTTCCCTATCATCAAGTATGTTATTAGATTAGTCTTCAGAAAACCCACGACTGACTCAATCTTGCTGTCAATCTCTGGCAGTGGGTAATAATCTTTTGGACATGCAGAATTGATGTTCTTGAAGTCAATGCACATCCTCCAGCTTCCGTCTACCTTCTTGACCAAGACTGGGTTTCATATCCAAGTAGGGTATCTTATGGGCCTGACTATCCCTGCCTTTAGTCATTTGGCTACCTCCTTGGTTATTACCTTACTTTTTTCAAAGCAGAATACTCTCCTCTTCTGGCTGACCAGTGTTACCGAAGGGTTGGCGTTGAAGGAATGTTTGATGATTCTTTTTGGAACTCCAGTCATGTCTGCGGGTTCCCATACGAAAATGTCTTTGTTCTTTTTCAGCAGGTTTTTGAGTTGCATGGGGCCTTCTGGCGAGAGACTTTTCCCTATCACAACCAACTGTTCTAGATAAGCAAGGTTGACAAGTACCTATTCCGTGAGGCTCACCTTTTCTTGCGGTTTAGTTTCTTTAGGTCGCTTGACCGCTTGCTTCTTTCCTTCCCTCTTGCACTTGAATACTATGGGTGTTTGAGACACCAGTGTTGCAATTCCCCATGGAGTCGGGAACTTCAACATTCCATGGATAGTGGATGAGATGGCCCTAAGCTGTTTTAGGCCAGGATGGCCTAAGATGACGTTGTACGGGGAGGGTGCCGGAATGATAGTAAATTTCATTATTGCCCTCCGACATAGTCCGCTTCCCCCAAAACATACATCGAGCTCTATTTTTCCCAACGGTTTGACCTGTTCCCCCGAAAATCCTGATACTGTAGTTTGTGTTTCTACTAATTTTGCTCGAATGGATGGGTGTAACATGTTGAAGCATTGCTCGAACATGATTTCAACTGATGCCCCTTCATCTACATGTATCCTCCGGACGAGATACCCTTCTATTTCGCCCTCTACTACCAAAGCCTCCTCCGAGAGATCTCGTGCCAAAACCGGCGGGAATGTTATTGGGACGTTCAACCATTTTTCGTCTGTCATTGTGGTTTTTCTCTTTCGTCAGTGGCATTGTACCATGTTGATTAGTTTTCCTTTCTGCGGACCGTTGTTTTGCTGCCCCCTTTCCCCCTTTGCCTTACATCCTTTACTAGGTGATTCAACTTGCCAGATTCTAAAGCTATCTCTAACTATTTCTTTAGATGAAAGCAATTATTTGTGTTGTGCCCCTTTTCATTGTGATAGTCATAATACTTGTTTATGTTTTCCTTACTGGGTACTCCTACCAACGGTGATGGTTGTGGCAGGTGCAGTTGGTGGCTAAAATCTCTTGAGGAGTACTTACCAATGAATCTAGTGTTAAGACCGCTCTCGTTTCCCTCAGTCGGCGAAACTCCTAGTTGGGATGATGTGGCGGTATGTATGGTGCATGATGCTCTTGCGTCCTAAAAGCAGGTCTGTGCTATGGTCTGCGGCAGTGGTTCCCATACGGCATCCGTTGGATCCGTTCATTCTGTTGCCCCTATTTCCCTAGCGGTACTTCTTTTCGTTGGAATTCACCCTTGGGCAACTCTGTATTACAGAACGCTTCTTCCGATTGTAAATAATCGTCCACCCTCTTTAACATCTCGTCAACAGTCTTAGGTATGTTATCTGAAAAGCGTTTCGACAGTTCTGGACACTTATGGGAACTCATGAAGGATGAAATTTGCATTAGCTCCGGTACATTAGGAATGGCGTTGGACTCGCTCACCCACCTTTCTTTAAAATTAGGAAGAGTTTCATTGGCTCTCCGGATAATCTTTGAGATTTCCGTTGGGTCTTTGTCATATGCCTTGAGCTTCCCAAATATGTTTAGAAATCTCTCCCCCCCCAATTATCAATACTACCAGGTGTCAGCTTATCAAACCAAGCTCTTGCTTTGCCATCGAGGGTTTGTTGAAACTAGGGATGGCAACGGGTCAGGTTCGGGGCGGGTTTTAGTGTACCCGTACCCTCACCCGTTTATAATATCCACATCCGTACCCGCCCCGTTACCCGTTGGGTACCTGGTTAATATTATCCAATGGTTTTTTGGGTTTTCCCACGGGTATCGGGTATCCCCAATTAAATATCTTATGGACAAAATGACGGGTATCAAAAAATTAAGTCACACTAAAACTCACCGACAGAATAAAACAAAACACCCTAATATATTCAAAAATTTTAAAAGTTAAAGAAAACAAATACCATATCAAATGATTTAACGATTTCGAATAATTCATATACAACATTTAAATATCATAGATAATAAATATACTTATATAAAAAATAATATGGAAAAAAGTATATATAATATATGTGTACTCTTATTAATTATAATAGCAATAAAGCGGGTATGAATTCGGGTAAACGGGTCTGGGTAATCAGGGCGGGTATTACTAAAACCTGTCACAGAATCCGTACCTGACTAAAATATCTTTTTAATACCCAAACCCGCATCCGAACCCGCCAACCCGCCCCATTAATTATATAAAAGATGTAAAGAGGTTGTTTTGATCCGAATTCAAAACAGTGGGTTTAACATTTTTATAAAATAGTACGTCTCATGACGATTCCTAAAAGGTAAGAAACTCGAAAAACAGATCAATAACGAAAAAGATACGTAGTTTACGAGTTATACGTTAATTAAACGCGTTATAAAAGAGATTTTATAAAAAGAAATTATAAAATACTTCTAATATATAAAGTTTATTATTTTTCACAGATATCACTTAATTTTAGTATTCTAAAACAATTTGTATCATAATTTTTGGATCAATAACGAAGGAGTTATGAATTACACGAGATTATATACTTAAATGTATAAAAATACTTTTATAAAACTATTTTTATAAAAGTTACTATTCTCATCATAAATCACGTTTATGAAAACACCCTTAATATGATAAAACTTTAGTAACAAAGACGTGCTCGAAAGAATAGCTAAAAACGGAGCTATAACGAATAAAATACGACATTTACGGGTTTTACAATAACTAAATCTATAAAAATAATTTTATAAACTGTTATGAACATTAAAAGTACTGTTCACAAATAGGTCAAAAATATGAAAATGTAATATATTGATAACTCGTCTTAATACGAAAGCGTGGACATAAGAAACATAAGAAACGAGCTTAAAACGAAGAAATCGCGTCGTTTTTGCTATTGAGATATTTATAAACGTTTTAACTTTATAAATATAATTTCACAAACACGATTATATGGTGATGTAGCTATATAAAATTGTATGTGTCATTATTTAATCAACGTGATTAGTACTTATACGACCTACGTTTAATTAAGTTGCATTCTGTCATCCCAGTGACGCATTTTCTGTTGTATTTGGATAATCATAAACTCAAGGCGAGTTCATAGCCCCACGTTTTACATTTTAATGATTTACAAGTTTTGGAGTGAGAAACATATGCATGTTTTACAAATGGACGCAAATGGATATTTTACATTACGATTACGTGTTTGCCTAAGTAGCGATAACCCTGTCTGAGCCCATTATCATGAACTGTCAATTACTAGGATTGTGAGCGCGAATGATATGAATAGATCTATTGGGATTGACATCCCCGTTCGGGTGATTAGCTATCACTGGACAAATGAACGTATACCATGTCGGACATAGGATGTTGCGGGTTAGAACATCAACACGGGCAATGTTGGCAATTTATATTGCATTTCATACATGTCGAGCTTCAGTGTCATGAGCTTAAGAAAACGTAATTACATTTTATGATGTTTGCATCTATTGCATTATCATGGGGAAATCTTGAGGTCCTACATTATAACTTTACAAACCTATGAATTCACTCAGCAATATGTTGATGTTTTTCAGGAGGTCAATAAGCACAGGGTACAAGGGATACATTGGTGGTTTTATATTTTGGATGTCACGTGCGTGAAGATTTGGTTGCATTTCATTTTGGGATATTTGTTATGAACTAGTATCTTTGTATTTTGGAAACAATGAACAAGTAAAGCTTCGGGCTTTTGTAACAAACGCTTTGTTAAATCCAATGTATCAGTTTTAAATGACTTTTTGGGTCGTTCTTATATTATCTTGTGTTATTGATCTATGAAGTACCACCCCAACCCATATTCAGCTACGAACCAATTGGTATCAGAGCCAAGGTTATAGAGAACCAGGTCAAAATGTGTTTGCTGGACTATAACCGTCTTCAAACATTGCATTCATACAAAGGGATTTTCACGGGGCATACATACACTAGTTGTTGCATTAGTTGATTAGACTAGATGCATTTATGATTGATATACATGTTATGATATAAATGTATATTACTGTAAGGGTCTTATATTAAATACTAATATAACCTATTTTGGATTTTCAGATACAATCATGTCGGATTCTGAGGATTCCACGGTTACATACACTGTTGTGTCCAGCCCATTTACGAATTTTCCAGATAACGAAGCATGCGGATCCGTGTGATATGGGGGGTAGTCGATGGACCACCCGTGATGCTAGAGGATCCATATGCATATGTGTTAGCTGATTTTTAGGCCCCGCCATCTCCTGATTATGTGCCGGGTCCTAAGTACCCACCTTTACTAGACTTTGTTCTGGAGCCTGTATACCTGGAGTTCATGCCACTAGAGGATGAGATACTTCCAGCTGAGGAGCAGCCACTACCTGCTGCTATCTCACCTACTGCTGATTCACCAGGTTATGTTCCTGAGTCAGATCCTGAGGAGGATGATGATGAGGACCCTGAGGAGGATCCTGCCGATTATCCTGCCGACGGAGGAGATGATGGCGATGATGACGAGGATGAGGATGTTGATATTGAGGGGGATGAGGAGGAGGAGGAGCACCCAGCTCCTGCCGACTCTACAACTGTTGCTTTACCAGCTGTTGATCAGGCCCCATCTGCTGAGGAGACTGAGCCGTTTGAGACCGACGAGTCTGCGGCCACACCACCACCACATCCTGCATACCGCGTTACTGCTAGGATATCCATCAGAGATGAGACACCGATATCACTTCCTCCTAGGGAAGAGGTTGAGAGACTTCTTGCTATGCCTACTCCACCTTCATCACCACTTTCCCCATGGTCATCACCACTTCCCCAGATACCTTCTCCACCACTACCCCCGATACTATCACCACTACCAGTATCACCACCACTACCTCAGATTTCCTCACCACCACTACCAGTATCATCACCAGTGCCTGTGTTATCTCCATCACCACCTGCTAGTCCTATTCGTCCGTTGGGCTATCGAGCTGCGATGATCAGGCTGAGAGCTGAGGCTGCATCTACTTCCCATTCACTACCATTACCACCACCCATCATACTCTCCCACACCAGACCAGATGCACCATCATCAGGGACACCACCTTTGCATCTACTCTCTACTGACCGTAGAGCAGACAGACCCGAGGTTACCTTACCGCCTCGAAAGAGGTTAGGCATCGCTCTTGGTCCTAGGTACGAGGTTGGAGAGAGCTCGTCTGCTGCTGCTGCTAGACCGACTGGAGGTCTTAGGGCAGACTATGGTTTTGTTGCTACCATAGACAGGGAGATTATGCGGGATCTAGAGAGAGATGTCGGTTATGGGATCACCGACACTTGGGATGAGATGCTGGTAGACATGCCAGGGGCACCAGCGACTGATGACACAGAGATGGGTCGACGGATGACAGAGTTTACCACTAGGGTTAGGCAAGACACAGATGAGATCTATACGAGGTTGGATGATGAGCAGTCTGAGCGACAGCTGATGGCTGGTCGGCTCAACATGCTTTATAGGGATAGGCGTGCACATGCTCGTACTGCTAGGCTCATGGAGGCTGAGGCCAGGATGTCTCGAGAGGCTTGGGGACGATCTATGGATGCGAGTGACCTTGCGCGTGCAGAGGTTATGTCGTTACGTACTCAGGTGGTAGCACAGCAGGCAGTGATTACAGAGCTACAGGCAGCAGACCGCAGGAGGCAGGCGGTGATTACAGAGATGCTGGCGGCAGATCGCAGGAGGCAGAAGCAGTTCATAGAGGCACTGAAGCTGCTGAAGAGACTTCAGACTCAGATGACAGAGTTCGAGAGACAGCAGGGACCCGCCAAAGGTCCTGCACAGCCAGATGCACCAGAGGAGGCTGGTAGCAGTTCCTAGATCCTGTTATGGCTAGTTATTTTGTACAGCCTACTAAGTATTACGGGTAACTCCCGGCTAGTATGGCTTTAGGTTGTATATATTCTTTTATCTTGTAACCTAATCGTTGTGATCATTTTGTATCTGAACCAATCATGTATGTTTTCCAATTATATATGGAATGGTGGTATTATGTCATGTCTGTAATCGAATTTATTATGAATGAATGTCGATTTAGTTACACCATTGTTAACTTCAATTCAGTTGTATATTTCACTGTGTGTTGTGATCTCTCTTTACTTATTGTTTATATGTCATGTCATGGTTATGATTTTACGAAATCTAACGGGTATTATATTTTCTTGTGATTGAAGAAAATGGCACCAAAAAGAGCCACGAGGTCAAACATAGCCCCAGAAACAACCAACACCACATCTGTCACTAATGCCCAGCTTTAGGCAATGATTGACCAAGGCGTTACTGCCGCTTTGGCAGCACGTGATGCTAACAGAAGTACGAATGGCGATGACAGCCATAATTCGGGAACAGGTGTTAGAAGGACAGAACGAGCTGCTCGTGAATGTACTTACACTGACTTTCTTAAATGTCAACCATTAAACTTCAAAGGCACGAAAGGAGTTGCCGGTCTATCTCAATGGTTTGAAAGAATGGAGTCTGTTTTCCACATCAGCAATTGTACAGTTGAGAATCAAGTCAAGTTTGCTACTTGCACTCTCCATTCAGTTGCTTTAACATGGTGGAACACTCATGTCAAGACAGTTGGTCATGATGCCGCTTACGGTATGCCTTGGAAAACACTCATGAAAATGATGACTGACAAATATTGTCCTCAAAATGAAATCAAGAAACTAGAAATGGAGATTTAGGATCTGAAGGTGAAGGGTACTGACTTGACAAGTTATACCCAACGCTTTCAGGAATTGGCTTTGTTGTGCGGGAGGATGTTTCCCGAAGAATCTGATAAAATTGAAAAATATGTCGGTGGTCTTCCTGACATGATTCATGGGAGTGTAGTGGCGTCTAAACCAAAGACAATGCAAGATGCAGTTGAAATCGCAACCGAGCTAATGGATAAGAAAATCCGCACTTTTGCTGAACGCCAGACAGAGAGTAAAAGGAAGTTTGAGGACACCTCAAGGAACACTCAGAACCAACAACAACAACAACAACAGAACAAGAGGCAGAACACTGGCCGGGCCTACACTGCAGGATCTGGTGAGAAGAAGCCATACGGGGGATCTAAACCCCTATGCGCTAAATGCAATTATCACCACGATGGTCCATGTGCTCCTAAATGCCACAAATGCAACAAAGTTGGCCATTTTGCCCGTGACTGTAGGAGTACGGCAAATGCCAATAATGCTAACAACCAGAAGGGCACTGGGTCGGGTCAGAAGCCTACTTGCTATGAGTGTGGAGTTCAAGGACACTTCAGGAGGGACTGTCCAAAGTTAAAGAACAACAAAAACCGTGGAAATCAAGTTGGTAATGACAGGGCTCCAGCCAAAGTGTATGCAGTGGGCCGTGCAGGGACAGACCCAGACTCCAATGTCGTGGCGGGTACGTTCCTTCTAAATAACCGCTATGCTTCTGTATTATTTGATACTGGTGCCGATAGAAGTTTTGTGTCCACCGCATTTAGCTCTCAAATTGATATCGCGCCATCTACCTTAGATCACTATTATGATGTCGAACTAGCCGATGGGAGAATAATTAGGTTGAACACTATTCTTAGAGGTTGTACATTAAATCTCCTAAACCACCCATTCAACATAAATTTAATGCCTGTAGAGCTTGGTAGTTTCGATGCTATAATCGGTATGGATTGGTTAGCAAAGTACCAAGCAGTCATCGTGTGTGCCGAGAAGATTGTTCGCATTCCCTGGGGAAACAAAACCTTACTCATACATGGTGACGGTAGCAACCAGGGAAATGCGGCACGATTGAACATCATTTCATGCACTAAAACGCAGAAGTATATGCTAAAAGGACTTCCTATCTTTTTGGCACATGCTACTACAAAGGAAGTTGAAGACAAGTCAGAGAAGAAACAACTTGAGGACGTGCCAATAGTTCGAGACTTTCCTGAAGTATTTCCTGAGGACTTGCCGGGTCTTCCTCCGACTCGACAAGTGGAATTTCAAATTGATTTGGTACCTGGTGCTGCACCTGTAGCACGGGCACCTTATCGATTGGCACCTTCTGAAATGAAAGAGTTGTCAGAGCAACTAAAAGAACTATCTGACAAAGGCTTTATAAGACCTAGTTCCTCACCCTGGGGAGCTCCGGTCTTGTTTGTCAAGAAGAAAGACGGATCATTCCGGATGTGCATTGATTACCAGGAATTGAATAAACTGACGGTGAAGAATCGTTATCCGCTCCCAAGAATTGATGATTTATTTGATCAGCTTCAAGGGTCGAGTGTCTACTCGAAGATCGACCTAAGGTCGGGTTATCACCAACTGAGGGTTCGAGAAGAAGACATTCCGAAGACCGCTTTCAGAACTCGTTATGGCCATTATGAATTTCAAGTTATGCCATTTGGTTTGACAAACGCACCTGCCATATTCATGGACCTTATGAATCGGGTGTGCAAACCATATCTGGATAAATTTGTAATTATCTTTATTGACGATATTCTGATATTTTCGAAAAACAAGCAAGAACACGAAGAGCACCTTAAGTTAATCTTAGATTTTCTTAAGAAAGAGGAGTTGTATGCCAAATTTTCCAAGTGCGAATTTTGGATTCCTAAAGTACAGTTCCTCGATCACATGATTGACAGCCAGGGTATTCACGTAGACCCCGCCAAGATCAAATCTATTAAAGATTGGGCATCTCCTAAGTCACCAACGGAGATTCGTCAAATTTTTAGGTCTTGCTGGGTATTATCGAAGGTTCATCGAAGGATTTTCGAAGATTGCCAAACCAATGACCAAGCTCACTCAGAAGAAGGTCAAGTTTGAGTGGGCTGACAAACAAGAAATAATGTTCCAACTATTGAAGAAGAAGTTGTGTAATGCACCAATTCTGGCTTTACCTCAAGGAAGCAAAGATTTTATCATATACTGCGATGCTTCGATCAAAGGTTTGGGCGCTGTGTTGATGCAAAAAGAGAAAGTGATTGCTTATGCATTACGCCAACTGAAAATTCATAAGAAGAACTATACGACTCATGATTTGGAACTTAGAGATATAGTGTTTTCTCTGAAACTCTAGAGACACTATTTGTACGGAACCAAGTGTACGGTGTTCACGAATCATAAGAGTCTACAAAACATTCTTAATCAAAATGAGCTGAATATGAGGTTGCGTCGTTGGTTATAATTGCTTAGTGATTCGTTATCACCTAGGGAAATCAAATGTTGTCGCTGATGCCTTATGCAGGAAGGAACGAGGGCCACCATTAAGGGTTCGAGCCTTAGTCATGACTATAGGTTTGAATCTTCCCAAACAAAATTTGGATGCTCAGACTAAAGCACAGAAACCAGAGAACATCAAGAACATTGATGTTGGAGGTATGTTGCTTGAAAATTCTAAGGATCCAAAGAAATTTAGAACAGAAAAGTTAGAACCCCGTGCGGATGGAACTCTATGCTTCAATGGCAGGAGTTGGTTACCATGTTATGGCGATTTGAGGACTGTGATCATGCACGAGTCCACAAGTCAAAATACTCTTTAACACCCCCGAAATGGGTCGCAGTGGAATAAGGATATCCAGGGCGTGTTACTTCTCAGATCAATAGCACAAGATATATAAGAACGACGAAAAGTCATTTAAAATGATACATTGGATTCGATAAAAGACTTGTTACACAAAGCATGCAGCTTTACTTGTTCAGTGTTTGATATTACAAAGATTGACAATACATTTCCCAAAACATATTACATCCAAATCTTTAGCGTGATAACCAAAAGTGTCACCAATGTATCCTTGGCACCTCGTGCCTATTTATCCCCTGAAAACATTGCTTTAAAACGTCAACAAAATTGTTGGTGAATTCATAGGTTAGTAAATTATAATATGCAGGATCGCAAGACTTTCCATGTGATAAAGCAACAGATGCAGACATCACAAAATCCGATTACGTTTTCCTAAGCTCATGACACTGAAGCTCGACAATTATATTCGCAATAATAAATATTGCTATTCTGCCCGATCAAATGTTCAACCCTAAACATCCCAAATCTGACATGCTAGAACGTTCATTCTCGGTGATAGCTAATCACCCAAACGGGGAGGTCAATCCCAAATAGATCTATTCATAACATTCGCGCTCACATAATGTAATTAACAACTACATCTATGCAATTGACAGTTCATGATAAAGGGGCTCAACTTGGGTTATCGCTACTTAGGCAAACACGTAATCAATATAAAATATACACTTGCGTCCAATTTATAAAACAGAGCATGTTTCTACCCCAAAGTTATAAATCATTGAAATCGTAAAAATGTGGGGCTATGAACTCACCTCAAGTACTGATAATCTAAATATCACAGATAACGCGTCACATAAATGATCAAATGCAACCTAAATTTACATACGTCGTATAAGCACTAATCACTTTTAATAACTAACATCATATTCAAGTCTATGTTAGTTACATCATACTATCGTTCGGGCTATCATAATTTAAGAGGTCATGTAGTGACGTATGAGGAGCTAGGACACTTTAAATCATAAATCCAACAACTCGTCGATACGCCAAGGTTATAGAGAACCAGCTAAAATGTTTTTGCTGGACTATAACCGTTTTTAAACATTGCATTCATACAAAGGGGTTTTTACGGGACACACTAATTGTTGCATTAGTTAGTTGGACTAGATGCATTCATAATTGATATACATGGTTACAATATATTACATATATTGCAATAAGAGCCTTATATAATATACTCATATAAGTTATTTCTGCTGGTCACAGTAGTCATGTCAACTGATTCCGTAGTTACCTATACTTCTGTTCACTCTGAGGCACGATCATGGAGTATCCCATCTGAGGATCATTACGAGGAGGCTGCCAGACAGTTACCAGAGCAGGCACCATGTTCTCCAGAGTATGTACCTGACCCCATGGAGCTGGAGGATCATGTACCAGTGTACATTCCTGAGCCTGAGCACCCTAAGGACTTAGTGCCAGCTGAGGATGAGGCACCTATAGAGGCATACATTACTGAGGTTCCTTCTGCACCTCCACCACCACCATCCTTTTTACCCTCACTTATCTGACCCCCATGTACTAGAGTAGCCATGGCTTAGATGAGAGCTGCAGCACCATTCACCTATCATCCACTACTTCTATCAGGGACCCCACTATTGTTACCTATACCACTACATGCACCATCTACTAGCCGCAAAGCTGATATTCTTGAGGCTGACACACCACCTCGGAAGAGGCTACTACTTATTGCTCCCAGACCTGGGTGTGAGGTTGGGGAGAGTTCTGCTGCTGCTGCGAGACAGCCATGACCCACTATGGCCCGTAGGGTCGATTGCAGTTCTGTAGACACTGTGGAGACTAGGGTCCAAGATACTAAGAGAAGGATGATGGCCGCCTTAGAGGTGGTCAACTTGAGGGTTAGTTACCAGGTAGATGTTCGCAGTAGAGAGAATTCGAAGTTTTACTTACGACATCACGATGCCCAGAAGGATCGTGCAGCTGTGAGAGCTGAGATTGAGGTATTGAGGAGAGAGAGACTTGCTTACGAGCAAGAGAGTATGGAGACCTGTCAGACCTTGGATAGGTCTGAGGCTTACAACAAGGCATTAGAGGCACGGGTTACAGTGTTAGAGACTCAGGCGCGTCGCCACGAGTGGCAGCGTCAGGACGCGGATGATCGCGCGATGAGGCATATCATGCGTATTCAGGCTTTGGAGGCTGGAGCATGCGATGACACCTTAGAGGATACTGGTAGTAGTGCCTATGGATACTTTTCTACCATATTGTAGCTATACTATATAGCCTGCTAAGTTTTTATGGGTTACTCCCAGCTAGCTAGCAGGCGGTATAGATATTCTGTTTTGATTAGCTATCTGGTATGGATCTTTTGTCTTTTGTTTAGCTATGTTGTATAGCCTACTAAGTATTACGGGTAACTCCCGGCTAGTAGGGCTCTAGGTTGATTTTCATTTTGTAACCTAGCGATAGGGAATCATTGTGTACCAAACAGATCATGTATATTTCCAGATTATATATGGAATGGATGTATTATGTTATGTCGATCTTGTGTTGGTTGTATGTTTCACTGTGTGATGTGATCTTATTTTATTTATGATGCATATGTTATGTCACGTTATGATTGTATTAAAATCTAACGGGTATTGTATTTTCTTGTGATTGAAGAAAATGGCACCAAAACGAACCACAAGGTCAACACCAGTCACACCAACCCCAAATGCAACAACCACCACAACTGTTACTGAGGCACAACTTCAGGCCTTAATTGACCAAGGAGTTGCTGCTGCAATGGCTGAAGCAGAAGCAAGCAGGGTTAGGAATGGCTACAATAGCAATGGTTCAGGACCAAGGCCAGCCCAAACTGCTCGCGAATGCTCTTACTCTGAATTCTTGAAATGCAAACCTTTGGACTTCAAAGGCACTGAGGGAGTTGTCGGACTCACTCGATGGTTTGAGAAAATGGAGTCTGTGTTTAGCATTAGCAATTGCACAGCATCTTGTCAAGTCAAATTTGCGACTTGCACTCTACAAGACGATGCTCTTACATGGTGGAATGCCCATGTTAAGACCACTACTCCCGAAGCAGCTCATGCCATGCCATGGGCAACACTGAAGAAAATGATGACTGATAAATACTGCCCGAGGGGTGAGATCAAGAAGATTGAGACTGAGATGTGGAATCTTAAGGTCAAGGGCACCGATGTGGTGGCCTATAGTCGACGATTTCAGCAACTAGCTTTGATGTGTTCCAGGATGTTCCCAGAAGAGATAGACAAGATTGAAAAGTATATCGGTGGCTTGCCCGATATGATACATGGCAGTGTAAAGGCATCAAAGCCGAAAACTATGCAAGAGGCTATCGAGTTTACAACTGAGTTGATGGATGAGAAGACCCATGCCTATGCTGAACGTCAGGCAGAAAGGAAAAGAAAGTATGATGATCTTTCCAAGAACAATCAAAACCAACAAACAGCAGAATAACAGGCAGAACACAGGCCAGGCCTACACTGCAGGCAATAGTGACAGGAAATCATACGCCGGGTCTAAACCTCTATGTTCCAAGTGTAATTACAATCATGAAGGTCCTTGTCTACCTAGGTGCAATAACTGCAAGAGGATTGGCCATCTGACTAGAGACTGTAGAAGCCGACCTGCGAATGCCAACAACAACAATAACAACAACAACCGCAACAACAACAACAATAATCAGAAGGGCAATGGTTGCTATAAGTGCGGAGCTTAAGGACATTTTAGAAGAAACTGCCCAAAACTAAGAAACAATGACCGTGGTAATCAAGCTGGGAATGACAGGGCTCCAGCGAAGTGTATTTGTGGTTTGGAAATGCGGGGCAAACCCCAGAGAACGTCGTTGCGGGTACGTTCCTTCTAAACAACCGTTATGCTTATATCTTATTTGATACGGGTACCGATCGAAGTTTTGTGTCTACTGCATTTAGCTCCCAAATTGACATTACACCATCTACCCTAGATCACTATTATGATGTCAAACTAGCTGACGGTAGAATAATTGGGTTAAATACTATTCTTAAGGGTTGCACATTAAACTTCCTAAACCACCCATTCAACATAAACTTAATGCCTGTAGAACTTGGTAGTTTTGATGCTATAATCGGTATGGATTGGTTGGCGAAGTACCAAGCGGTCATTGTGTGTGCCGAGAAGATTGTTCGCATCCCCTGGAGAAATAAAACCTTAATCATACACGGTGATGGAAGTAACCAGGGAAATGTGACACGATTAAACATCATTTCGTGCACTAAAACGCAGACCTCTTTATTTCTCTCTAATAATCTTTCACTTTCCTTATCTCTTTTCTATCTTTGTTTGCTTATTGGTATAGCTTATGTTGTGTATGGATTAAATCTTTTGGGATATATAAGTCTAACAATAATGTTATCGGTCTTATTAGTTGTAATTAGTCTTGTTAAGTAATAGGCTAGTTGGGTTCAACGGGCTTGGATTGTAATATAATATTGTCCGTGTTTCGGGCTCAAAGCCTAAGAAAAGCCAAGCCCGGCCCAAGTTAGAAAGCCCATAAGCCACTCATGGCTCAAGGGTATAAATAGAACCCTCTCCTCACATGGAGAGGGTGTTGGTTACCATTTGCATAGTTTGTGTGTGTGTGTAAACCTTCCACCTCTTTATTTCTCTCTAATAATCTTTCACTTTCCTTATCTCTTTTCTATCTTTGTTTGCTTATTGGTATAGCTTATGTTGTGTATGGATTAAATCTTTTGGGATAGCATTACCAATTGAGGGTTCGAGAAGAAGACATTCCGAAGACTTCCTTCAGAACTCGTTATGGCCATTACGAATTTCAAGTTATGCCGTTTGGTTTGACAAACGCACCTGCCGTATTCATGGACCTTATGAATCGGGTATGCAAACAATATCTGGATAAATTCGTGATTGTCTTTATTGACGATATTCTGATTTATTCGAAGAACAAGGAAGAACATGAAAAACACCTTAAGCAAATCTTAGAATTGCTTAAGAAGGAAGAGTTGTATGCCAAGTTTTCCAAATGTGAATTTTGGATTCCTAAGGTACAGTTCCTCGGTCACGTGATCGATAGTGAAGGAATTCATGTGGATCCAGCCAAGATTGAATCCATCAAAGATTGGACATCTCCTAAGTCACCAACGGAGATTCGTCAATTTTTAGGTCTTGCTGGTCAATTTATCGAAAGATTCATTGAATGGTTTTTCAAAGATTGTTTTTCCCGGCCCAAACCAATGACCAAGCTAACACAAAAAAGGTCAAGTTTGTTTTTGGTGCATAAACCAGACAAGCAGCTTTTCAACTATTGAAGCAGAAGTTATGCAGTGCACCAATCCTGGCCTTACCCGAGGGAAGCGAAGATTTTATCGCATACTGCGATGCTTCAAAGAAGGGTTTGGGCGCCGTATTGATGCAAAGAAAAAAAGTGATTTCTTATGCATCACGCTAGTTGAAGATTCATGAGAAGAACTATACAACTCATGATTTAGAACTTGGTGCAGTGGTGTTCGCTCTCAAGATCTGGAGACATTATTTATATGGAACTAAGTGTACGGTGTTCACCGATCACAAGAGTTTACAACACATCTTCGATCAAAAAGAGTTGAACATGAGGCAATGCCGATGGTTAAAATTGCTAAGTGATTACGATTGCGATATTCGTTATCACCTGGGGAAAGCAAATGTCATTGCCGATGCTTTGAGCAGGAAAGAACGAGAACCACCGTTAAGAGTTCGAGCCTTAGTCATGACTATTAGCTTGGATCTTCCTAAACAGATCTTAAATGCTCAGACTGAAGCGCAAAAACCAGAGAACATTAAGAGTGAAGACGTTGGGGGAATGTTGATTGAAAACGCTAAATTTCCGGAAGCGATTAGAGAACAAAAGTTGGAACCACGTACGGATGGAACCCTATGCCTCAATAGAAGAAGTTGGCTACCTTGTTATAGAGATTTACGGACTGTAATCATGCACGAGTCCCACAAATCAAAATACTCTATACATCCGGGTTCTGACAAAATGTACCAAGATATGAAGAAGCTATATTGGTGGCCCAATATGAAAGCCGACATTGCCACCTATGTTAGCAAGTGTTTGACCTGTGCTAAGGTCAAGGCTGAACATCAAAGGCCATCAGGATTGTTGGTACAACCTAAGATACCTGAATGGAAGTGGGACAACATCACTATGGATTTTGTTACTAAGCTTCCTAAGTCGTCGCAAGGCTACGACACCATTTGGGTGATTGTTGACCGACTCACTAAGTCTGCGATCTTCACACCGATGAGAGAGACTGATCCTTTGGATAAACTTGCAAGAATGTACCTAAAGGAGGTGGTCACAAGACATGGAATACCTGTCTCAATCATTTGTGATCGTGACCCGAGATTCGCATCTAATTTCTGGAGGTCACTTCTAGAACTCTTTGGGAACTAATTTGGATATGAGGTACTGCGCAACAATCCATAAAACAAACGGCAAAGCGAGAGGACCATTCAAAACTCTCCGAGGATATGTTGCGTTCCTTGTGCAATCGACTTTGGAAAGGGTTGGGTTAACCATTTTCCATTAGTCGAGTTCTCATATAACAATAGCTATCACGCTAGCATCAAGGCCGCACCATTTGAAGCACTTTATGGTCGAAAGTGTCGTTCACCTGTTTGTTGGACTAAAGTTGGAGAAGCTCAAATACTCGTCCAGAACCTGATTAAGAGACCCACTGAGAAAATCGTCCAGATCAAGCAAAGGATGCAAGCCGGCTCGTGAATCGACAAAAGTTACTCTGACTGAGCGTAAACCATAGAATTCCAAGTTCGGGGATAAACTTATGCTCAAAGTTCGCCTTGAAAGGGTCAAATTTTGGAAAACGGGGGAATTTAAACCCCAGGATGTTGGACCTTTTTTCAAGGTGTTAGAAAAGGTTGGAGAGGTTGCTTACAAGCTTGAACTTCCAGAAGAGTTGAGCAGAGTTCATAATACGTTTCATGTATCTAATCTGAAAAAGTGTCATGCCGACGAACCATTAGCCGTTCCGTTGGATGGACTTCATCTTGATGACAAGCTTCATTTTGTTGAGGAACCATTAGAAAATAGTGAGGCCGTGAAGTTTTAAACGGTTGAAGCGAAGTCGGATCCCATTAGTCAAGGTTCGATGGAACTCCAAGAGAGGTCCTGAGTTCACATGGGAACGTGAAGACCAATTCAAGAAGAAATATCCACACCTCTTCACCAAGACCACACCGTCGTCAAGTGCTGCATCGTGAGCCTTGAGGACAAGGCTCGTTTAACGGGGGAAGTCTATAACACCCTGTGTTTTCAAGTCATTGACGACGTCGATAAATCTACAATGTACCTTTTGTATTGTACGCGTTTGCTTGTGATTTCATGAATTGTGTTTAAATCGCGTAAGCTAAAAAAATTAGCGTTCAATGTAGACGGGCATCAAACGATTAAATGTTTACATCGATCAAGTATTAAATAATTATTTTGAGAATAATTATGATCATTGTTCATTTATTTTTATCGATTACGTAAATTATATTCGTTTCGCGATAAAGTACGTTTAAGCATACCCGGAACCACAAAAATATTTCTACGCTTCAACAAATAACCACGATTTTACCCAACACTCAAAGTTTTATTAAATTTACCCAATATAATATTATCTTACACTTTTTACATTGGAAAATAAAACATTTCACAAATGCTTTTAAGTAAACATCTTTTATTTAAAAGCTACAACAAGTAACATGTATAAAATGATACTAGATATTTTATAAATGATCAAAATACATCTAGAAGCCCCCCCTCCATTTCCATGGCATAACAACAATCTAGGAAGAATAGAGCACACATTTTTACATACAACTTGTATTTTGAAACATCCTTACGTCATAAACCTAGCCCATAACTTGTTTCTTTGACCAAAGACCATGACCAAGACCCCTTAAAAACCCTCCTTAATTCCTCTTATGACCCCGAAAAAAAAAAAAAAAAAAAAAAAAAAAAAAAAAAAAAAAATTTAAACATTGCACATTTAATGACTAGATTTCCTATATAAAACTAGTATGTAAGAGATATTAACACATGCTATGCTAAAACACTTAAGCAAAAACTCAAAATACTCCTTTTGGCTCTCTTTTTAGCCCACCGGCTCAACCCCCCGTTTTCTTATAAACAATCCATATCAATTTTTATACAACCTATACACACCTATACACATCCATTCTAAGATATTCTAAGGTGTTTCCAAGCATTGGATTACCTTTTTCAAGTATTAATCAAGAAAAGTGAAGCTAGAGTTTTATCTTAGAAAGCTAGGGTTTTTATTGTGCAAGCTTTGATTCTTTGGTCTAAACTCCGGGTTTTAGCACTTTATTTCTCATCACATCATCCTTCCTAAGTCTTCTAAATAGCCTTTAATACTTTCATTTTCATGATTTTAATTTGTTTAACATGTTTCCTTATAGCTATACACAAATAGGACCTTGTAAATATGTACAAAGAGTTTTTTACTTATTTTTTATGAATTCATACACTTTTTCTTATGTCATGTTGCTATATATATCATGGAATAATGGGTGTATAAGTATGTTAACATGTCATCTAAGTATAAACATGTTTATGTATAAATTAGGGATTATAAAGTTATTTAACATGTTACAAGTAAAAGTAATATAAATGACTTGTAAATCTTGGACAAATGGAAAATATATGGACTAATGGGCATTAGTATAAGTATCATATATGTCAAAATAGTTATAGGGAATTTTATAATAAACTACTAAGTTTAAAAGTATAATAAAACAAGTTTTTATTTATAAATGAATACACTTGGATAATAAAAGGGTGTTTTAATTTCGACATCATACAGTAGGCATAACCTTTTTATAAAAATAATACGCCTCCCGACGATTCCGAAAAAGTAAGAAACTTGTCGAACGGATAAATAACGAAAAAGTTACGATAAAAACGAGTTATACGTTAATTAAAAAGGGTTTATAAAATAACTTTCATAAAAACTATATAAAACAGCTAGTTTAGTATTTTTAACAAATAATACATATTTTTAGGATTCCAAAATGATAAGAATCATGATTTTTCAATTAATAATGAAGAAGTTATGAATTTCGCGAGTATTCGATAGTTAAAAGTTTATAAAAATAATTTTATAAACTATGAACAGTAAAACACTATTCATGACAGAAAGTTATATTTTTGTAAACCTCATAAATTGATAGAATTTTCATTAACGAGAACGTCCTCGAAAGAATCACTAAAAACGGAGCTATAACGAATAAAATACGACATTTACGGGTTTTACGACGATAAAAACTATATAAGTGAAACTCATGTCTGGTATGAACAGTAAAAGTTACTGTTCATCAGAGGACCAAAATTATAAAAATGTCAAATATCGATAACCCGTCTTAATACGAAAAGATGGGCATAAGAAACGCAAGAATCGGGCTTAAAACGCAAAAGTTATGCTATATTTACTACAACGATAATTATAAACGTTTTTACTTATTAAACGTAATTTTACCAAAACCATTAGTTGGTGATTGAGCTATATAGAATTATATGTGGTTATCAAAGTACTATATTACTAGGGAGTTTCATAATGAGGCCTCTTCGGGGTGGCGTATCGACGAGTTGCTGGATTTACGATTTAAAGTGTCCTAGCTCCTCATACGTTCACTACATGACCTCTTAATTATGATAGCCCGAACGATAGTATGATGTGACTAACATAGACCTGTATATGATGTTAGTTAATCGAAGTACATGGTACTTATACAACCTTAAAATAAATAGGTTGCATCTGACGATTTGCGTGACGCTTTATCTACGATATTTGGATTATCTGAACTCAAGGTGAGTTCATAGCCCCACATTTTTACGATTTCAATGATTTATAACTATGGGGTGGAAACATGCTTTGTTTTATAAATTGGACGCAAGTGGATATTTTATATTGATTACATGTTTGCCTAAGTAGCGATAACCCAAGTTGACCCATTATCGAACTGTTAATTTCATAGATGTATGTTGTTAATTACATTGTGAGGCGTGAATGTTAGAATAGATCTATTTTGGGGAAACGACCTCCCCGTATCGGGTGACTAGCTATCACCGAGAACGAACGTATAGCATGTCGAATTTAGGGATGTTTTCGGGTTGAACATCTAATCGGGCAGAAATTGCAATAAATATTATTATTGCAAGAAAGATCGTCGAGCTTCAGTGTCATGAGCTTAGGAAAATGTAATCTGGTTTTTGGATTCTGCATGTGTTGCATTATCACTAAAAAGTCTTGCGGTCCTGCATATTATGATTTATCAAACCTATGAATTCACCAACATTATTTTGCTCTCTCATGTTTTAATGCAAGGTATTTTCAGGAGATCAGTAAGCAAAGGTGCCCAAGGATACATTGGTGATTTTGTGTTTTGGAAAGTCATGCTAAGATATGGTTGTATTGTTTTGGAACCATGTGTTTAGTTGAACCAGTATCCTTGTAATAATAATAAGAACAAGTAAAGCTTTCGGGCTATTTGTATCAAATAATGTTTAAATCCATGTATCATGTTTTAAAACGACCTTTTTGGTCGTTCTATAAAATATCTTTGTGTTATTGATCTTGAAGTAACACGCCAGACCCTTATTCCGCTGCGACCCAATATGGGGGTGTTACAATCTCGACTAAGGTCGAAAGTTGATCCGCAAGCTTATCGATCCTCTCATATGTTTTACTAGAAGTAGCATTCATCCTAGAAGCATTTGATCTATTACTTAATTAACAAATTTTATTTATTCTCAATATGTTTAAAGCTTCTCTATTTGTTTGTTTTTGAGTTTTTTTTATAACCTCAAAAGATTTCCACCGCCGCGGCATTAAGGAGTCTTGTTCATTCTCTTTAAATCGTTATAAAAGGTATCACTTGAGTTTAACTTCGTAAATCCGTTTATGGGGACATGCTCTAAGCAACTCCTTAATATCGTTCCACGCTTCACTAAAAGTCACCTCGAATTATTGTGTAAAACGATAAATTTCATTCTTGAAGTGAGTGGATTTTTTCGATGGATGGGGAAAAATTGTTAAACGAAATTGGTCACGAGATCCTCCCAATCCAAGATTGTGTATGTGGGTTCTTTTCGTACCAAGTTTTAGCGGCTCCCTCGAGCGAATATGGAAACATCATAAGCTTAATCACATCGTTAGGCACATTCCTAAATCGTAAAGTCGAGGTAATTCTTTTGAAACTATTAATATGAGCATGAGGATTCTCATTCTCACGACCGTTAAACGGGTTAGCTTGAACCAACTGAAGCAAATTCGTCTTAATCTCAAAATGATCCGCATTGATTTCTGGTAAAACAATAGCTTCTCCGTACCCTTCCGTGGGGGCACGGAGTAGCTCTTCCATGGTACGTTCTGCCATTGGTGCAACAATAGTTCGAATCTCGGGTTCGACTATGTTAGAAACTTGTTTTCTCTGACGTCTTAGAATTGTGACGTTTGAATTATTAGGATAATTAGAACGTCTAGTGCGCATGCACTATTTAAAGAAAATAGAAAAATATTTTTGGGTTTTTTCAAAAGTTTATTCACAATCTCATTTTAACGGACAACGAGAAAGACAACTTGAACCAAATAATCAAACTTACTTCACGGACTCGTTAAAAATCTCACTTATTTAAGGTGAGCCGTATTTCGTAAGTGACACAAATGGTAAGTTTTTAAATCTTTTATTCGAGTTGGGAACTTATTATGGATAATACCTCAATTGAAGGTATTATTTGTTGGTGTTCTTTTACCAACTTTGTAACTTTTTAAATTCACAAATTAACAAGAAAAATTGAAAGAGCAAATATTTTTGTATTTTTGGTTTTAATCTTCTACTTATACTAAAAAGAAAAGAAAAATATTTTTTACTTTTTATATATATTTTTTAATTTTTTTATATTTTTGATTTTCTTAAAAGCGTAACTTTCAAAGACAAAAGGTTCTCCAAATCACGATCTACAAACTTCAAACGAGAGAATCTTAATCACAAATCCCCGGCAACGGCGCCAAAAATTGATATAGCAATCTTATACACGTAATAATAAAATACATAATAAGATAGAAAATTACCAAACTACCCTTGAGGACAAAGGTAGTAAGGAAAATCTTCACAATTATATATAATAATACGTATATAACCGGAATATAGGTTTAATCCCGGTCGTTATTCCCCAACGATTTATGAAATTGAGACTACGTTTTTGTTCGGACAATGATTTGAATTGGAAACAAAGATTGATTTGATTATCTACTTCTACAAATTAAAATAAGCAAATGATAACAATTAAGCACGAAAACAAATAACGGGAAGTCAAACTTTAACTAAAAACGCAAAACGGGAACCCTAAACGGCAATTAAAAACCCTAATTTTCTAAAATTAAACCTAAATTAAAATTTTCTTTTTAAATGGACTCTAATTGACTAAAAAGTAAGTTTAAAGAAAACTAGAACAAAAACGGAGTTGAAATGAGCTTTAAAACACGAAAAATGAGAACGGGAACGAATCCCGTTCTTTAAAAATTGAAATTTTGCAAATTAAACCCTACGAAGGCAAAACTAATTTTCCTAGAAACTTTACGATAAAAGAAAATTTTCTAAAAAAGATTTATATTTTTTTGATTATTTTTCTATTTTTTATGATTTTTTAAAGTTTTTAATAAAAATAAATGTTTAAAAATACTAAACTATCTATAAAAATTCTAGAAAAAATACAGAAAATAGCTTATACTAATTAGAACCTAGGAAAAATAAGCTTGAGGTCACAGCTTAACGAATAAGCTACGAAATAAGCTTAAACAGCTTATTAAGCTTAAAAGGGAAAAATGAGTATAAGAAATAGATTATGCGAAGGTATAATGAAAAAGACCCCAGGGCGCAGTGGTAGTGAGTGTGTGGTGTGTGTTGTTATAAAGGGTTGAGGGTGTTGAGGTCGGGGGTTCGAGCCTTGCTCACCCCCGATTTCCACCTTCCCCTTTTTTTATTTTTAAAAACTTATAAAAGCAAAGTTTTAGAACAGCTGAAAATAAGCATTTTTAATAAAAGAAATTTTTTATGAAAAGCCCTAAATAAGCTAGAAAACAGCTTAAAACTTGACAGAAACTCTTAACTTATTTTTTTTTGGTATTTTTCTTAAGCTAATAATCTAAAAGCCCACAATAAGCTAAGTTTATGACAAATTAAGCTACTAATAAGCTAATACTAACCTAAGAAGCTAAATGAATCAAAAATAAGCACAAAGAAAAAGCCATAAGCTAGAAATTAAAATTAAGCACTTATAGAAATTTTAAAACCAAACAGGCCCTTCAGGGATCTTTGAGCTTATTTTAAGATAAGCTCTTGGATCCTTGTGGGGAAATGACTTATTGAAGCTTATTCTACAACTAATAAGCTTTCAAAAACAACTTTTGGAACAAGGTTTGAAATCCAATAGCTTATTACAAACATAGGTTTAGTAAATTAATATTTGCAGGACCTCAAGACTGTCCCCGTGATAAATGCAACGAATGCAGACATCACAAAATCCAAATTACGTTTTCTATAAGCTCATGACATGAAGCTCGGACAATTATATTCGCGCAAATTAATAATATTTGCTATTCTGCACCGTTCAGATGTTCAACACTAAAATCCCGAATCCGACACATGCCATTAACGTTCTTCCGGTGATAAGCTAATCACCCGAACGGGGATGTCAATCCCATAACAGTATGCTATAATAACCCATTCGCGCTCACATAATGTAATTCACAACACCATATATGCAATTGACAGTTCATGGATAAGGGTCATACTTGGTTATCGCCTTCCTAGGCAAACCCGTAAGCAATATAAAAAATATACACTTGCGTCTACATTTATAAAACAAAGCATGGTTACACCCCTCAAGTTTAAATTCATTGAAATCGTAAAAATGTGGGGCTATGAACTCACCTTGAGTTCTGATAATCCAAATATCACAGATAATGCGTCACGTAAAAGTTCGAATGCAACCTAATACAATATAGGTCTTATAAGTGCTACGCATGGTAATTAACATCTACCATATACAATTCTACATAGCTAGATCACTATCTAATTGTTTTCGTAAAATAATGTTTAATAAGTTAAAACGTTTATAATTACCGTTTTAGCAAAACTGACGTAACTTTCGCGTTTCAAGTCCGTTTGAGTCGTTTCTTGCGCTCACGTTTTCGTATTAAGACGAGTTATCAATATTTGACATTTTCAAATTTTGGACCTACTGGTGAACAGTAACTTTTACTGTTCACACCAGATCATAAGTTTACTTATATTGTTTTTGTCGTCGTAAAACCCGTAAACGTCGTATTTTATTTGTTATAGCTCCGTTTTTAGCGATTCTTTCGAGAACGTTCTCGTAATTGAAAGTTCTATCAATTTATGAGGTTTACAAAAATAAAATTTTCTGTCATGAATCGTAACTTTTATAAAACTTGTTTTATAAAAGTATTAATTGTCGTAAACTCGCAAAATTCATAACTCATTCGTTATTAATTGAAAATTTTCGTTTCTTATCATTTTGGAATTCTAAGAATATGTGTAATCTGTTAAAAATACTAAACTTGCTGTTTTATATAATTTTTATAAATTGTTTTATAAAAATTCTTTTTTAAATTCGTTTATTTATCGTATAACTTGTTTTTACCGTAAACTTTTCGTTATTTATCCGTTTTTCAAGTTTCTTACATGTCCGGATTCATCTTGAGATGTAGTATTTTATAAAAATATAAAATAAATATATTTTATATGAATTTTTGGCAGAAAGTTGTGATGACTTTCTTAAGTCCATATTTAAGTTTTGTTTTCATACTTTCAACTTTGTAACTTTACCACAAGTCTTATATATACCATATATGTTATATGTGTTACATATAATAAGTCCATTAGTCCACATATTATCCATTTGTCCAAATTTACAAGTCCACAATGATACTTACAAACCATAACTTTATTATGTAAACTTTATTTACTAGTTTTATACATGAACCTTTTATACATTAATTAAAGGTGTACAAGGGTTATACATCCAATTTGACCTTATTTTAGTGTTCATATAACATAACCAAAAGTCCATAAACAAGGTTAACATGTCATTTATCATACTTTTACTTGAAACATATTATGTGAACTTTTAAAACCCTAATTTGTATATAACCATTTTTACACTAAATCAACATGGTATATTACTTATATGTCCATTCTAACATGATATCACTAATATAATAACATGTGTAAAAGTGTACAATTCCATAACCATAAGTAAAAACTCTTTTTACATAATTAAAAAGCCCTAAATGGTGATTTCTATCTTAACATCTATACCACTTATAACCATGAAAATGACAAAGTTAAAGGCTTTAGATAACTAGTGGAGTTGGCATATATGTGATGAGAAAAAAAGTGCTAACCTATGTGTTTAGACTCAAAACCAAAGCTTGCAACAATAGAAACCCTAGATTTCCAACTAAAACCCTAGCTTCCCTTATCTTGATAACTACTTACAAATGGTTAGCCAATGCTTGGAAATATCTTATAATATCTTAAGAATGATGTATGTAGGTGTGTATAGGTGGTAGAAAATTTGGTATGGATTTATCAAAAAAGGGTGTTTGAGCCGTGGGCTTTAGGGAGGACAAAGGAAGAGTTTTTGTTTGATTTTTGGCCTAAAAGTCATGCATGTATGTTGATATCTATCACTTTAATACTTTTGCATTATATGAGTTAGGAGCGGTCAAAATAAATGCAATAGTTGGTCAAGAAAAATTGTGGAGGGTCTATAAGAAGACTTATGATACTAGTTCTTTAGGTTCAAGAAACATGGTAAAGCCTAGGTTTAATGCAAGTGAAGTAAAAAAGACCAACTTATATGAAAAATGTGTGCTCTTTTTCTCAAATTGGTGTTGTTGCCATGGATATGAGGGGGGGACAAGGGCTTCTAGAAGCCTTTTGATATATAACTTATTATTTAGTGAAAGTTATACTAGTTACAAGTTGTAGTTTGAAAATAAAAAGGTGGTTACTTGAGAGTATTCATGTAATGTTTTATTTTCTTATGAACAAAGTGAAAGTAATATTAACTTGGGTAAAAATTAATAAAACTTTGAGTATTAGGTACAATCGTAGGTATTTGTTGAAGCGTAGATAAATTAATGTGGTTCCGGGTATGCCTAAACATGATTTATCGTGAAACGTAGTAAATTTACGTAACCAATAAAAATAGAATGAACAAAGACCATAAATATTCTCAAAATAATTATTTAATACTTGCTTGATGTAAATGTTTAATGGTTTGATGCCCGTTTACATTGAACAATAATTTTTGGCTTACGCGATTTTACTGAATACATGAAATTACAAGCAAACGCGTACGACACTAAAAATAAATAGTAGATTTATCGACGTCGTCAATGACTTGAAAACACGGGGTGTTATAAAAAGCATTCTCCTACCCCTTTAATTAGCAAAAAGCAAGTTACTTTTGAAGAACAATGTGACATGTCAAATAGTAACACACACATACATGTATGGTAACTGAACACTCAGCAGACTAATGTCCCTATGCCTCCTTCTACAGGAGTAAACTGTTGTACCAATGCTAGCGGATCACAGCCTAGGAGCAATACCAAGAAAAATAGGATCTCGCCAGCTAAAGGTGTCAACAAGAAGAAAGTAGAAGAACACCCTTGGACAAATAAGTCTAACTTAAGAACCACAAATCGTGTTAATTCTAGTAGTAGATCTAAGCGTACTGTAACTAATTTGAATTCTGATTATACATGCATATGAGAAGTTTACATACTCTTTATACTTAAGAAAAAATCATTTCTTTCCTCCCTTTTCTCTCTAAATCCCACGGCTCAATAATCTCTTATAAACAAACCATACAAAACTTTTCTACAATCCATACAACCCTTTACACATCAATCCTAAGGCACACTAAAGTGTTTGCAAGCCTTGGATCATCATTTGCAAGTATTAAGGAAGAAAAGGGAATATTAGGGTTTCAAACCTAATCTAGGGTTTATAAGCTTGTAAGCTTTGGTTTTGAGTCTAAACACGGGTTTAGCACTTATTTCTCATCTCATACATCATCCCTAAGGTCTTCCTAATTCCTTTATACTTTTATTTCTTATAATTTTATGTGTAATATGTTAATTATGGACTTTTTCTTATGTCATATGGACTTTTTAATATGTAAAATGAGTTATCACTTATGTTTATGAATTTATTTACTTTTTCTTATGTCATATTGTCATATATATCATGGAAAAATGAATGTAAAAGTATGTTAACATATGGTTTAAGTATAAACATGTTTAGGTAATAATTAGGGTTTTATAAGGTTACTTAAATAATCACATGTGAAAGTAATGGAAAGTAAATTGTTAAACTTGTTACAATGACTTTATAAGGACTATGGATGAACTTGGACATTATTATAAGTATCACATATGTTAAAAATAGCTATTAGGGTTTTTAAAGTAAACTACTAAATTAAATAATACATAAAACAAGGTTTTTATAAAGTTATACACATAAATACTTAGGGGCTGTTTTAAATTCGAACTTAGACAGTAGGTAATGACTTCATATAAAAATAATACGTCTCGTGACGATTCCAAAATGATAAGAAACTCGAAAAACCGATTTATAACGAAAAAGATACTGTAGAATACTAGAAATCTAATGAATCAACCAAGAACAATAAGTGAGATGTGGGTTGGATTGTTAGATAGAAAGATGATGGAAAATGGATGAATGTATTATGAAAGTGTGTGTAACAAATGGAACAACCAACCCTCTCCAAGACTAGGAGAGGGTGTATTTATACTACATAGAGGCCGGCCATGGGCTGGAGTTGGGCCACCCATGGGCCTTGGGCCGGACTAGATTACTAATCTAATCCTTATACTAACTACGAGCTAAGACCATTACAACTTTGGAAGTGACCGACACTTTTCGTGTTTCTAACAATCTCCCCCTAAGGGAGGTCACTCCAATTTACAAACTTTAAGCCTAGCATACTATGCTTTATCCCTAGTCTTTAGCTCGTACTCTTGACTTTCTCTTGAGAATATGTTGTTGTGATCATTGACTTCTTGGTTTGAGCTTGTTCCTTGAACTTGTATTTGACATAGTGATCTTGAGCATCTTGAGATCATCAACCAAGCATAATCTCTACGCCAACTTGTAACTTTGCCACCTTGTGGACTTGTGACTTCTGGACCGACATGCTCATACCATTCTTGAAAAGCTTTAATGTTGCATCTTTCTTGAAATTCTTTAACTTTAACACTTTGACACTTCTAGAAAGATGTGTGGTATCAGAGTAGCGGAAGTCTTGAAACATGTACTTGAGCTTTCATGATGACTTTATGTTTGTCGGTCGGGTATGAGCATGTGGTTATGGATCTTGTGAGCCAGCTGGAATCAGGAACCTCCACCACCATTTTACATAGCCTGCATAAAACAGTTAGCAATAAAGCAGGGGGACGAATATGGCTTTGTCATTCGCCCAGGTTTGGTTGGAGAAACCTTCGAATCCGTGAGGATCGACCTGTGATCAGATAGATTCAATTTAAGAAGAATCTTCTTGACAGGATTTCCAGCTGAAGTATTGAATCTTTCTAACACATAAGTATTAGATTCATCGTACTCAGCATGTTCTCATTATCGGAACGTCTCAAAGCAGACAGCACGATAAGAGTGAACCAGTGAGTTACTATCTCACCGATTGATATAGAAAATTGATTTGAAAATCAATCGGTGTATCACTTACAAAATTGTTTTTGTGACACACCGAGAGTGTTTATCATTTCAAAAATTCATTAACAACCGTTGATCCATTTCCTGGAACAAGTTTGATTCTTATAGAATCGCACCATCGTTTCTTTCCAGTTGTCACAAGTTTGATTCATAAAGAATCGCACAAGTTACCTACCATGAGCTTGTTTGATGTTGACTCAAGCAGGATTTCCATCTTCATTGTGAATACCTAAGTATCACTCGGATGTTCTGGCAAAATCACAAGAATCTTGCGTAGGACTCTAATGATATTACTTGATATTCACATTGTGTGAGATAACAAGTTAA
>BQNB010063266.1:7248-33718 GCA_026074375.1 Tanacetum coccineum | reverse complement strand
TTGTATGATTAATGCAGTTTAAGTCCTTGTTGATGGTTTTGGTTTTGGCTTATGGTTTGATGATTTGTTTGGAATTCGGCGCAGTTGGATTATGAAAAAAAAAATTACCTTATTACCAAAATTTGAATTTGATGTAAAAATAAGTTAAAAAGGTTATATAAAAAATTACATATTACTCAACTTTTTCGGTAAAAAAGTGTCGCTAAAAAGGGTGTCGTCTGGATACTCTTTTTTTTTAAAAATCAAACCGCTGCCCCTTTTTTTTCTTTGAGTAAACCGCCATGGACTCAAACCGTTGCCTAGTTTGGCAACTCGCCGTCTTAATATTAAAGTAACTCGCCGGATTATTTTGGCAACTCGCCGTGACTAATAACAACTCGCCGGAGTATATGGTAATCCGCCACCTATTTTTGTTGATTAAAATAATAAACTCGCCACTGTGGTCAACAAACCGCCGCTGACTTTTACCTAAAAACGTGGATCTTGTCCCCTACTTTGTCAAACCGCCGGCTAGAGTATTAATTAAATAAGCAACTCTCCACCAAGAACACTAAGACGATTTGAGCAAAATAATCCCAACTTAGCTTTCTAGCCCCGAATTAGGTTAGAAACATTCAATTCTAAGTGTGTATTCGAAGTTTAAACACACCTTAGCTCGTTTTTCTTTGTGGATCTTCAATAATGAGGCAACTCTCCACGAAGAACACCAAATAAATTCGAATCTTTTAAGCTAGATTTCGAACTAGAGGCTTGTTAATCACTTGTAGTGGCAACACATGAACTTCTTTAGCATTAGTAACAAGAAAAACCACAAGATTAACCAACAAATTAAGCCCAAATAAGCTTTTTGAGCCGTGGGCTTTTAGAACCAAAATAAGCCACGAAATTTGCTAATCAACCACAAGAATCAAACACAAATCCACCCTTGAAGCTCTGATGCCAATTGTAGGATCCCGTTTAACACTTCATAACACGAATCAATCACGGATCAAGAACTAAAAATGAGAAAGAGATGTGAGTTGTTCTAGAGAGAGAAAGAAGAGAGAGAGAGAGATGAGAGAATATGGAAAAAAGGAAATTATTAGAAAATGAACAACTTACTCTTTTCTAAATAGAAAATAGTTTATATACTCCGTCGCGTTAAATGACGCGCGGGATATTTAACTAGGATCTGGGCTCGGGTTTTGCTTGGGATTAAACCCGAAATATATACAATATTAGATTGTTCATTACCAACAAGTCAATCAATCAGCAGTTCAATAGTGACCCAACTTGCCGCCTATACTTAACCCAACGGCTGACAATAAATATAAATGAAACCGCCGCTTAATTGAGCAAACCGCTGTGACCTTTGACTCAAACCGCCGCCTAAATAATTTGCCAAACCGTCGTGTAGTTACACAACTCGCCGTGTAATATTTTGTTAGTATAAAACACAACTCGCCACTGTGGTCAACAAACCGCCGTCGACTATTTCCTTATATCGTGGATCTTGTCCCCTAGCTAGTCAAACTGCCGTAAAGAACAAATACTTTTATCCACGATGAACACAATGTCGAATTTGACACAATCACTCAAATAAGCTTTTTTATCCACGAATCAAGGCTCTAACATGCAATACTAAGTGTGTATATCAAGTTTAAACACACCTTAACTCCTATTTCTTTGAGAATCGTCCATGATTAGGCAACTCTCCACGAAGAACATAAAATAATTCAAACCTTTTTGGCTTTGATTTCGAACTTGAGCCTTGTTAATCACTTGTAGTGGCAACACATGAACTTCTTTAGCATTAGTAACAAGAAAAACCACAAGATTAACCAACAAATTAAGCCCAAATAAGCTTTTAGAGCCGTGGGCTTTTAGAACCAAAATAAGCCACAAAATTTGCTAATCAACCACAAGAATCAAACACAAATCCACCCTTGAAGCTCTGACGCCAATTATAGGATCCCGTAATCACTTCACTTTATATAACGAACCACGAAGAGAGAGAGATGAGAGAATATAGGAAAAGGAATTAATTTAGAAGTGAACAACTAACTCTTTTCTAAATAGAGAAGAGTTTATATACCCCGTCGCGTTAAATGACGCGTGGAATATTTAACTAGGATCTGGGCTCGGGTTTTGTTTGGGATTAAACCCGAAACATATACAATATTAGATTAACTATCGAGCCCGATTCCCGATACTTTCCTATTACAACGTTAACTAATTGATTGACCGAGACTTAAATACATAATGAACGAACTTCATGTTCGACTCAATATTTTGAGGCTAACAATGCCATGGCATTCATCATCCTCGGTAGGAGGCTTTTTTATTTATTGGTCCATATCAAAGATCACCTCATCATCTCCTACCCTAAGCATTATCTTTTTATTAAACACATCGATCATGGCACGGGCTGTGGCCCGAAAAGGTCTCCCTAATATTATTAGAATTCTAGAGTCTTTCGGTATATCCAAGATACCTAAATCAATGGAGAGGACAAATTTATCTACCTTAATAAGCACATTTTCGACTATTCCCCTTGGATATTGAATTGACCTATCTACTAGTTTTAAGCTCATTTGAATTGGTTTTGGTTCCCCTAAACCTAACTTTTCATACATCGTATAGGGCATTAAACTTATACTAGCTCCTAGATCTGCCAAAGCATTATTAATTTGCAAATGAGTAACTTGACAAGGGATAGTGAAACTCCCTGGGTCTTTTTCTTTTGATGGCAGTTAGTTGAGCAAGACAGCTGAACACCTTTCGTTCATTGTAATCGTACAAGCATCTTCAAGTTAGGATTTATTCGTTAGTAAACTCTTCAGATATTTAGCGTATTTTGGCATTTGCACTAGTTCTTTGATAAACAGAATATTAATATAGAGTTGTTTCAGATTTTCGAAAAAATATCGTTGTTGTGCATCTTCTTTTTCCTTTCTCACCCAGTTTGGGAAAGGAATAGATGATTGTGTTAGGATATCATTTCATCACCTCAAACACAAAAATAAGAAAAATAGATTTTAGAGAGAGGAAGTAACAAAAAAGAAAAAATGGTTACTTGTTCATGAAAAGTAAAATTGTAACAACACCCTCTACCACACGTGTAGAGGGTCTATAAATAATACAGATAACTATTCTATGGCTTTGAGTTGGGCCATCCGATAATACAAATGGCGTGAGCCCGACAAACTAGCCCAACTAGCTTAAATGGAATACCCGTAAACTACTTGACTTGTACAAGCTCAATATTTAATACCATCACTTTAATAAATACAAAACCTAACAATCTCCGCTAAGGGGGTCCATTCAATGGATCCTTCTTGTGGAAGCTTGATCTGTCGCTTGTATTCTTGGACTTCCTTTTGATTCCATTTGCATCTTGTGATCTTGATCTTATCTGTAACTTATATTCTTTACAAAATACTATATCGGTCTGTGGCATAATTGTCATTGACTACGAGATCTCTAAATGCTTTATCTTGAATCTTTATCCAAGTCCGTGCGAGCCATGTGCTCCACCCTCATGCTCAAGATCTTGAAAGCTTGCAAAACAAGCTCCCTCAACATTTTTCTTTTAACATAAACTTGTACCATAAAATTTTCTTAAAGAATGCTGTTCCATTCCAGAATTGCGTAAGAATTATAGTTTGACTTTTCATCATATTAACATTTGTGGATTGGACTGAGTCCTGAATTCTTACGCGCATGACTAAAGCTGCTACCGTCAGGGGGGGGGGGGGTGGGGGTGGGGGGGGGGAAAACCGCAATAAAGGTTAAAGTAAACAATATGGACTGAAATATCTTTTGTCACTCGTCGAACATGTTTGCATATCCACGTTCCGCGTTAACATAATAAATACTGCATATGATCAGTAAATTCAAAAGAAGCCCTTGACAGGGTTCGCAGCTGCACTACGTTCTTATGACCGGAGCACTTCAAACAGATAACACACGTAAGGATGAATCAATAGTTAGTATCTTTCTGATTGATATCTAATATATTACTGGAACAAGTTTTGATTAATGTAGAATCGCACCAAATCGTTTCTTTCCAATTAACACATTATTTTGATCATATAGAAATCCGCTAGTCACCTACCAAAGCTTATGATGATGTGGCTCAAGAAGACTTTCCATCATCACTTGAATACTAAAGAGAATCACTCGATGCTGCAATTATCACAAGGATAAATGCGTAGGACTTAATATAGACCAGATTTGTATAATGAATTACTACCAGTTTGTAAATGGAAGTTTGATCCCTAGTAGAATTTGATGAGATCTCGTGGCTCTAACTCTATAAGTGCATCAATTTTGTTATTAGTAATCAGGCTAGAGCGACTGCGCCAACTTTCAATATCAACACTCTCAATAGAAAAGCCGAAGAAATGTGTTGATCTCCGTGAGAATCAAACAGAAATCTTTTGATGAATTCTGAGTGCTAAGAGGGTTTGCATTGCATCACTGGGTACATGAAGACTTACTTCAATATCAAAATCATCTTTGTGATTACCGATAGAGTATCATTGACCCTTTTTGCCTAAATGTGATGGAGCTTCTTTCTTTTCACCCTTTATCCTCACAATTTCCTTTTCATTCTTCACCCCTTCATACTTACCAGACTCAGACTAGAACCAATTGGTTGTGTGTTATTCACACTAGCTCTCCCATTCTCAGTCGTACTATCCCTTATTCTCACTGTAACCTCCTTTTTTCAATCATCCTAGACTTCTACTCTATCTAATGAGTGTTTCCTGTAGACTCCCTTCGATTTTTTCCTGCTGACATAACAATGTACCTACCTAACCCACCCCCATAGCCCACTCCACAAAACCCCAGCACCCTCCCACCTACCAACCCCAAAAACCTCCCAACCGGATGATTATAGGAGGGGGGGGGGGGGTGTTTGGTTTTTGGTTGTGTGAATTGATATGAGGGATTGATTTGGGGTTAGATGATGTATTGTGAGATTTTATTCAGTAGCTAGTATAGAGAGATTAAAGTTTATAGATTAAAAAATATTTAAAATTTGAGTAAAATATGCGAAAAACAGGTGCAACACTAAAATTAAAATACCATCCATATCTTTTATATACTTGCTCAAGGTGGGTGTGCAGAATAATTTATGAAATTTGAAGGTCGGGGTAGGAGGGTGTAAATGTTTAAATTGAATAAAGTATGAATGTTTTATTGATTAATAAGATTGAGGATGTGAGAAATGGTTAAGAAAGAAATTATAATAATGAATTTAGGTTTATAAAATTTATTTGAGAAGTGAAGTTATGTTATTTAGTTGTGAAATGAGTTTGATTAATTAAGATTACACTAAACCCTTATCACTCCCTGCGAAATAACAATTGTCTCTTTAGATATTCCATAATCCATAAAACCATTATGAAAAACATCAACGGCTAATAGCATTGAACACATTATGTTTCCATATTACCAAAAACTCCCCCTAACATATTTGGGCCCACCATATAATAAAATTTATCACAACATTTTGAACGCACTATAGATTAAGTTCGAATCCATTAATTAAGCCTATTATCCCATTTTTCATCACTAATCTCCCCCTCAAAAATTGCATATTTTTTACAATTTTTGACAATATGAATAAAACAATTAATTCCAAAAGTCACAATAGCCTACAAATCTGGGAAACAATCATCAGAAGGTACATATATTATTATACTCCCCCTCAATATAAATGATTGAAAACTGGAGTGGCGTTTGTTAGCACACAATTTTAGAAAGAATTTGAAATCTTTTTGAGAATTTCTTGAAAAGGTCTCAACTGAAATATGAGATAAATATTTACCATCATTTTCCTTAAAACTTCTCTTGAGCATTCAAAACTTTGAATGTCACTAACTTTACTCATACCAGAGAATAGAGTTCCCGTTGTAATAATGAACATAAAATGAACATTTTCCTTCTTTGAGACCGTCCTAAGCTGACATTTACTTATAAGTCGTAATAAGAAAATAAAGACAGTTTGAAACATGTGAAACTCTCCGCGCATTCATGTATCACCTGTTTAATTTTAATCAAACATTTCTATCCATATTATCGATTGTAAGACATGTCGAGAAGATCTTTTTGTATTTTTGAAAGTTTTTGATTTTGGTATTTTTTTTATAATTTTGATATTTTTTTTATATTTTTTTTTCTTTTTATATATCAAAATAAAGAAAAATTAAAAATATTTACAAGTTAATGTCCATCCAGCAGAGATATGTGCTAAGTTGGATAAGGGAATTTGAATCTTTTGTGTTGACATTTATCAGCAGCAGCATTGAACACGGAAATTTGAGAACAACATATTTTCTCCCCTTTGATAATTCGTCGAACAAATACGATAAAGACTTTCCAACTCTACCATCGACGACTTACTAATCATATCTACTAAGAGAAAAAAAGAAGGAATCTCTCATTTTTAAGGTAAAGCGCACAAAGCGTAACTCCCTTTTTCGTTAAGAACGGTTGCAATCTACATTGATTACAAGCCTTTTACTGAGCTAACAAACTTTGAATGTTTGATACGACAAACCGAAAAGATTCTCTTTTCGTTTTAAGAGAACATCACGAAGCGTACATTTTCTTTTCTTTGAAAACGTTAATTATCGAAATTTAAAAATGAAACCAGATTGAAAATAGAACAACAATGCGATAAACAATATGCTGTTCCAATTATCTTGATAACCTGCCAGAAAGAGAAGTGAAATTCGAAAACCTTTGCTTTAAGTTTCGAGATTAAAGACTTCATTGTCACATACAGATTTATCAGTTTATTCTCGTGACTGATGCATAATTTCCACACATGGCAAAAATTTCTTGCCAGTTGGAACCCTAACTAATAAATTTCAAGTTTGCTATCCTAGATGACAAACTTCCTGACCCTAACTCCTTTATTTTCACTAAATTCCTATTTTCTTTTTTTCAATTTTTGAGACAGTCACTTGTTTATCACACATTCATGTCATTCACATATTTAAGCACAAATCTTATTCCATAACAAAACATTGCTTACACATACAGCAAAACAACTTATTAATGTTCTATCGCAAGCTATTTATGACATTCAATGACTTATCTCTGAGTCTTGGATTAAAAATTCCATTTTTCTCTATTCTCTATTATTTGAAGCAACTACTTTTAGACTGGCGTGAACCCAACATACTTAACTTGAGTCTAGCACGTTTTTTCTCGTGTAGAGAAAAAACGACTTTATTAGAGTTTGCTGTTGCCTATGAATACCTTGTTTCGAAGGCAGTATGGTTTTTTTCAAACGCAGATTTAACAGTGTTAGACAACATAGCACCACTAACTTTAGATATTATCCTAAAGAGTCTAGAGGCAATCACCTTACCAGTTTGCACACCCTTTATTTCTCGTATGAAAGTGCTAGTTTTAATTACTTGGACCAAAGCATTCTCTTATCAACTTTGAAGAACCAAATTTGGAAAAGGAGTGACAAAATAAAGATGTTTGTTTATTAAATAATGAATAGTTTCCCAGATTATTGCTTGTAAACATATATTCTGTTCTCGTACCTTTTGGCCTTTCTCAGAAACCTATCAAAATAACTCTCTAATTAGCCTTGTCAAATGTGTCATACAATTGTTGCAAAGATCAATTATTGAATGGTTAGGCGTGTGTCACTTTGTCAGAGTCAAACAGTTTTTGTATGTTCTTAATACATTTTCTTTGGCATAATTCAAAACCGTGAGATTCTAATGACACTTTCTCTCACTTCAAGTTTCTGAAAACAAAGGTCAAGTATTTGAGCACTTAGTATAACAAACACTTACCCTGTAGATCACCCAACGGACTTGCAACCGTTCGATCATTTGTTTGCAAGTCATAAAGCTTATCATACAAAATCTGCATAATTGCATTCTTTCATTTTTGTGTACCAATTATTCCCAACAACAGCGTTCTTTTTCCTTTGTAATAAGGCCAATTTTTCAAGTTATCTTTCGTACGATCAAGCTCAGTTTGTAGATCATATACTCAACGTCTATTCTATTAATATACAATCTTACAATTGTCATCTTGGGTACTTCATTTGATCCATCTGATCATAATGGGACATTGTCCAGTCTGAGTCCAAATAAATGCGCTCATGTAACCTCTAAAGGCATTCACTTTTACACCTCTCAGTTTCTTATAACATCTGCAGCACCATGAATTTCACAATCACTTGAGGCTTGATCCCTGCTTCTCCTCTAGCATCGCCAGCTGTAGCTTAAATAAGCTACATCCCCCGTTGTTTTACTTGCACTTGCGGGCATAATGACCCTCTCCTCACATTGAAACACCTTATCAACCATTGATACCATTACCCATTACCCTCAGCCGAGCTAACAACATGCATTCCCAGCACGGCTTTCACGTTCTGGAACTTCACAACCCATTCATATTTCAACATTCTAATCCCGTTAAGACCGCATTGCCCACAACCTCATTCCCATCAACTGCACAACTTTTGTCTCACCTGATATCCAACATGTCAGCAACCATTTGCATGATGATTCCGTGCTTGTTTCATATCTCTGGGTCAATTTGACATTGCGGATTAAAACTTTTTGTTTGGTGGTTGGATGAATTGACTTTAATCTTAGCCAATACAGCAAGTCCTTAGCATTGCATTTGTGGAGCAATATTCTTCAATTCTCAATTTTTTGCTTTTGTTTCGTGTTGAATGAAGTTGTGGTACAAATTGTATGGTAGTGGATGTTGTATGTAGGAATGATTGAAGAGTGATCTGGTGACTACTGATCTGAGTGTTTTTCCATTAATGCCACAGGATCATGTGATTTGCAATTCTTGTGCTCTAAAATGCATTGATGTCTCTGAGTCCACATGCAAAATGATGTGATATGAAAAACAAATCTTTAGTGGTAAAGTGATGCTTTGTTTGGATTTAATCAATTAACTACACGGATTTTACCGTCATATCAAAGACCATACCTGAATTTAACGGATTTACAAATCACTAGATAACCGATGATGAATTAGAACGGCGAAAAATTCCAAAAATACTGAAAAGTGTCAATAAATCATTGAAAACGATGTTTTTGGGCTTCGAAAAATCCTTAACCAGCTAAAAGATGATTACAGCGTGATCCGTCACGTTTTTCTCTTCGATTTAAGAGGGTCACGGGCCTTAAACGGACTTACGGATCAAAAGTTATGACTGTTTTACTGAAACCCTTTTCTTCACACAAATTTTTTTTCGTTTGGTCCTCTTGCTCGTTCGGTCCTACGCTAGATCGGTGCTTCGCTAATTCGGTCGAATGCAAGATCGGTCCACGCTAGATCGGTCGACGCTAGTTCGATCGACGCTAGTTCGATCCTCGCAAGATCGGTCCTTCGCAAGTTCGATCGACGCTAGTTCGATCGTGGCTAGTTCGATCGACGCTAGATCGGTCTTCTGGTTCGGTCCTTCGCTAGATCGATCAACTTATTCGATCCTCTAGATCGATCCGCTCGTTCGATCCAATATATAAAAAACTCGATCGGTTTTTCAAAAATTCTCCTCGATCGATCCTTGAGTTATTGCACTCGTTCGGTCCAATAGAGAAGAACTCGTTCGGTCCTTCAAAAATTTCCTCGTTCGGCTCTACACAAGTGCACTCGATCGGTTCGAAAATTTCCACACGTTCGGTGCAACAGTTTTCCACTCGTTCGGACTAAACGAAAAGAACACGATCTTGTGTTTTTCTTACCACTACGATCTTGAGATGACAAGCTACTAGAGTAATAGAAAAACTAAAAAAATTGACTGTTGTGGCAAAAAAAAATTATGACAAATTGAAACAAGAAAAAATACCGAATGATAAGCAAAAAAAAATTACCACAACCAAATCACAACACCCAACCTTGGCTCTTGATACCACTTGTTAGGATATCATTTCATCACCTCAAACACAAAAATAAGAAAAATAGATTTTAGAGAGAGGAAGTAACAAAAAGAAAAAATGGTTACTTGTTCATGAAAAGTAAAATGAGAAGCAACACCCTCTCCACACTTGGAGAGGGCTATAAATAGATACAAGAGTGGACTATTCTAGTGGGCTTTGAGTTGGGCCGGATCATAATACAAATGGGCTTGAGCCCGACAACTAGGCCCAACTAGCTTAAATGGAATTCCCGTAAACTACGTTTTACTTGTACAAGGCTCGGGAATATTTAATGACCATCACTTTAATAAATACACGGCTAACAGATTGTTGTGGTTTTACCAATGGTTGAGTAGTCCTTTCACGAATACTTGAAGATTTATTTTTCACACCAACATCATGTGGCTTATCCTGCACATCCTGTTCAAATCTAGGAGGTTCATTCTTTTTTATTCCAGTTTCATTAATTTCTTTACTAGGGGTGGCTTCAGACGTCATCTTTCATCCCCTAGTTGTCACTCCTTTGACTTCCTTTTTTGGAATCAAAACATTACCCATAACGTTTGACAATTGGTTTACCTTGATTTTTAGCTCACTCAATAAGTTACTTCGTTTTTTTAACAAAAGCTCGTTGGTGGTTCTAAATTCTTTAATGGATATTTCCATCTCCTTATGTTTTCGTTTACCTTCATTAATGAATTTAGCCAACATTTCTTCTATAGTTAATCTCCTTGTAGGGTAATTGAATGGGTAAGGAGGCACCCTAAAAATGGTACCTAAAAAAAGACATAAGTCGAAGTAAAACTATTCTAGAAAACTAAACTAGAAAGCTAACTAAAACTAGTGTTGTATCAGATAGTCAGTATGCCGTATTCAGTAAACTGGATATGTCGTATCAATGTTTGACGAACAAGCCATATTCAAAAGAAAATGGATACATCGTATACAATATACAATTCTAAAAATAACGGTAGACAGTAGGAAAACAAAGCTAAATTTATATTAAAAATACCAATAAAAACAAGAAATTAAACAATCACACTCCCCGGCAGTGGCGCCAAAAACTTGATGTGTCGTTGAGTGTAGGTGTTTTATTTATTATTAAGTTTTACATTTATGTACCCGATCAGATGTAGCTTCGTTGGTAAGTATGTTGTCGATCACTAAGTGTGGAAGTTAACTCTTAATTCTATTGGTATTTTATTTATCTAGGTTTAGTACTAATCTAACCTAATTATTCTAATTAAATCTAAATAAACCTAAACTAACGTAAAGGGGGGGGGGGGTTCAGCCTGCTAGACTGGCATGAGTTTAGTTTTAATTATTCTAAGATGATGACAAATAACGCACACAAGTGATTAATAAAAGATTGGGAAGCGATCAAATGTGAGGAAAATGTATTAGCCAGTTTAATCTAATAATATGCCTTGATTGTCTATTCGTGCAATGATTGTATTAATTCGTTGGTGGTATATCATTCCAAAGTTAGTTAATCTTGTCACAATTAACCTAAACCAGCATAAAGCTTACACCGTCGATTATAATTTATCTAGGAAACTATATTGGTGGTTATATTGAATCCTAGCTCATGGAGGCTTTACCAATTTTCTGCTTAATGGGATTTCATATACTAGTAGTTATGTGTAATCCTAAGTCACCGGCTTAATCTACCTATCCACTTAACCATAGATCAAAACAGGGCTTTCTATTAGTGATCCTATTATTCTAGCTATGTGAATAAGCGTTATATGTTTCTATCCCGGACTCTTAGCTTACGCCGAAACAACACCGAAGTTGCAGCGCATTAAATATGTAGGACTAGAACCAGTTGAATGATAGGTAAAACACATAATTAAGCACATAAACGGGTATGAAATGATAAACATAATCAACATGAAACGAATAAAGAACGATCGATATAAAGACAAATCAAAACATTATATTATCATAAACATGGCTAATACCTAAAGGTATTAGCCGATAGTCATTATAACAATACACGAAATCATAGATGAACGATTAAATATAATGCTAACCGAACGCTTATAGTAGAGTGTAGAAATTTCAAGAGTTTTCTGTCACACCCCGTCTAAGGCGATTGATCGTCATAACACATGGTGTCAACATAGAGAAAACTAAATGCATACCAAATAAAAGTGCTATAACATCCTCCGACAACAAGTGGATAATTGTGTCGTGACTAGTCGAATCACAACACGCAGTCAAAAGTATTACAAACCAGCTCTCACACTTGGGGTAATACATGTCTAAGACGATCCGAATACAAACCCATAAAAGAAACTTCTAAATACATTATGTCAAAGAAAGATCCACAAGGGATACCCTTAATTCTGCTAAAGGCCTTCTAAACTTGACATCACTGAGCATGGACTTCACCTGAAAATGATACTCGAAAAGGTCAACATAAAGTTGATGAGCTTGTAGGTTTAGAGTATAAACCCAGCTGTTGTGCCAGAATTTAAATAGGACAATAGTGCAATACAATAGCGGAGTGCAAGCAGTATAAATAGTATTCCAACAGCAACATAGCAATCATATCATATACCAACAAGTCAATCAATCAACAGTTCAATAGTGACCCAAACGCTTATAGTTTTCTGCACCTATCGCCTACCAGCTGGAGCTACACTGTCGGCTAAGTAGTTGTATGAAGTGATTCAAATAGTATAACTGAGCATATATAGCAGTATCCACATACGCAATTATAGGCACATTGCATTGTCCAAAAGTATGAAAACAGTTTAGCATAAAAGTACAATAATTTGAAAAGGGATTTGAGTATCATTTTCTTCCAAAGAAAATAGTTTAAAAGTGGGGTACGAAGACTAACCTTAATTAAGGATGAATAGTAGTTGATATAAGATGGTCAAACAACAACGTACAACGGCGCCCAGTCATGACCTAACAATTAATGTCCGACTTAGAAATATGAATATAATGTTTATTTAAATTGATGCATATGAGTTTTAAAAATGTTTTTGTATCACTGTCTTTAGTATTACTGGTTGTGTGGTGGTTGACAAGTTAGACTCGAAGAAAATAAATCGAAGTATATATATTAGATATCACATACTTATATTATTTAAATAAAATATGCAAGTAAAACAGATAAGAAGTAAATAAATAAACGATAAGCAATATGTTTCGGCAATTTATCCAGTAAACCCCAAGTATTCTAGATTAAGTGTTCAAATTATAAGTATTAACACGTTTTGAATATACGAAATAAATAATAAGAGTTTTTATCATTTACAGAATTATAAAATGTATTTTTCGTCTTTTAGTCGATTAGTATAATAATATTTTATTATTTCGTCTTTTTGCCAGATTTTTAAGAAAGTAAGTTTTTGTAAAAATCTTTCTAAGTATAATATTTGTATAAAATTTTAGCATGACCCGTTTGTTTATAAACGCTTTCTAAGGTCGTAGACCTTATTCCCAAGAGTAATATAACCCTTTAAGCCTATTAACCCAATTTACCTTTGTTAACTTGTTACTCTTTAACTCTAGTGGTGGAGATGTGTATCCTTGCCAAGCATATGATAGAAAACTAATCACGACTGAGTAATATAAAAATGACTAATTCCAGAATGAAATCAATCCCCGACAGCGGCACCAAAAACTTTGATGTGTTATTAAAGCTTTAAATTTATAATACTAGTTTTATCTGATTTCCAACTAACACACTGGTAAAGTATAAACCCCCGTTTATAGTATAGGTTTAGGGTAAGACTAGGTCGTTCACGGGATTGGTAATTCTTAGAAAGGGCCGATTATATTACGAAAGGGTAAATCTTATAGACTGTCACTATCTAAAGATTTCAAGGTATTTCAAGATATAAGATGATGTTGTTTGGGAGAACGAGAACAAAAATAGATAAACTTGGATAGATAACGGGTTCAAGAATGAAGGTATAATCGATTAAAGAAACGGGTAGTTTGCTCAAATGATTGTCTATCTATTATAATCAAAAATCCTTTCGGCCTTTACTTTTTTACAAAAATGTTTTAAGTTCAATTCAAGCTTAAAAATAATAAATATAATCTTTCTTAACCAAGTTCGTTAGACATATGGTTAAGCCTTAAACCTTCTTATACTCGGGTTAATAATCATTTTGTTAGCCAATCCTCACAAGGCTAAGATCTAGTTGTCATAGACAAACAACATGGAAATCAGGCATTTAGCCAGAGTCTTTCGACCTATATCCGGGCCAGAATGATGATCAAATGACTATTAAAGAATCTGGGTATAAAAACATCAAGTTTATATTAACAATTTACAAAATTCATTAGTTCATCCAAGTTTAATCCATAATTCCCTCATGATTCCCAAACAAACATGTTAAACTACTTTATATTCATAAATTCAAAACACATAACAAGCATGAACAATTCAGAATTCATAATAATAAAGTAGGGAAACGTGTTTATACCAAACTCAATAGCAAAATAAATTGATTCTTCAAGAGTTTCCTTTGAACAATAATTCCAACAACTCGGAAATTCAACTACAAATACTATAACTTCTTCTCAACATAACCTTCTGAGATCAAATAGTACTTTCCTCTACTAAAACCTGGAATATGATGAAGAATAAGGTTTATTCTTCGACAATTCCCTAGAACAACTTACTAACTAATAAGAAATGATTATAGATGATTAGAGTGAAGAATGGGATGCCTCTAACCCTGAATTTCATGCTCTATTTATACTTGAGGATGGTGCATCGGTTTCTAGAATTTGGGGAGTGAAAGGTTACACAATCATTGCAATCATTTATGATTTGGGAGTAACTGTAGGAGAAGTGTGCCACACAAGGAAAATTATACGCCGCACTTGGTGTGTAATTAAATAGCACTTACTTCGTCTTAAAGTACGCCGCACAAAGATAATTGTGTGCCGCACTTTGGCTTCGATCATTAACTCCTCCTTGGATTTTCTTCTAGATTCTTCATATAACGACCGTTAGTGCATTTAACGGGATTCTTTTGCATGTTAAGTCCTTTTCTTCATTTTTGGTCCTGATATGAATATTATACAACAAACAAGCAAACTTTGCAATATTTCATGCGTTAACATATATGTTTAATGTATTTTCGAGGGATATTTGAGAGAACTAAAACACGTGATAGTTCTTGGATCGTTTATAGCTCTAGTTTGATTAGAACTAATCTAGGATGAACAATAACAAAGGCGGAATATTCAAAATAAAGAATCATTGTTATTGTAACAACATTTTCATCATCATCTTCACTATAACAATTACTTTAAGCCCCAATTCTACTTTGATCAATAGTAGAACGATTACATCAATGAACTATAACAGGATCAAGTTACCTTAACCTTGAGGCTAAACACTATGCGTCTATAATGAGACTCACGCCTACACACACCCCCCTTTAGTCGACTACATTTTATATGCACACCTAAACTACACGCCTGGAACCTCCTTTTATAACATAAGAAGTCCAAGACTTACAAAAGAAGATAAACATTAGACAACTAAATCTTTTAAACATTAAGGAATATCTTCTGTTATCTTTATCTTCTTAAGAATATCTTCCAGAATCTTAATATTCTCCTACATCTTGTAGAATTCTTTAATGATGATTTTGATCCTTTTGTTTCATTACTTGTTTCTTTTGTCTCATCAAATCTATAGTTCCCAACAATCTTCTCGTATTTGATGATGACAAAACAAACATGTTCTTGCACGAACTTCATCATAAAGCCTAATGAAATCAAAGCTTCCCCTGAAGTTGAGATCATGGATCTCCCTGAATGAAACAAACTTCCCCTTAATTCAGATTTCCTTTGTAACCTTGTCATGCCACCACACATAATAAGCTGCATATCATATCTATGTAATCTTCTTCCCCTTTTTGTCATAATCTAATAGGGGTCTTGTGAAGATAAGCAACTTGAATCTTTACAACTATAAACCATATACTACACTACTAATCTAGCCTTCTAATGTCTTAAATTACCCTTCATGACGCATAATAAGAATAATGAATTCAAGACAGTAGAAACTTAAACTAGCAGTAGTAATAAACAACTAGCAGTAGTAATGAAACCTTTTACCTCAAGTGGTTGTTGATCCCTTTTTAACAGATCTTTGATTAGCTTGTTGAAGCTTTAGTTATCTTAGATACATCTAAAACAACTATGATAGAAACCTTGAGTAATATATAAAGATTATGCGGAATCTAATCTTTATACACCAGAAGAACAATAAAGCAATGTAATAGTAACACAAGATCTTTCTCTTAACTCACAATATATTGAATGATTTATAAAACAACTATATGTTTTGCCTAATAGCTATGACTTTTCTATGTATTGATTGATGTCTCTAACTATGTCGTATGATTCCTTTTATACACTAAGGAAAGCCCTAATGGGCTTACAAAATGCGTTAAGTGATCATGCATATCTATTCCTAATTTATCTCATGCATATCACATACGCAGTACTAACTTCTTATACTAACAGTACTAATAAACTAACTAACAGTACTAACTATTACAACTAGCAGTACTAATGACTTAGTTTATTTTCTTCAATCTTTAGTAGCAGCACAAATCTTCAAATAGCAGTACTAAGTCCTTTTAACAGTATAAACTTGTAGAGGCCTTTAATTCCTAACAATCCTCCCCTAAACTTGTGATTTATCTCCAAATCATCAAGTTTCTTGAATTAAAAACTTCTTGGCTCTAAGAGGATTCTTCCAAACCACTTCATCTTCTTGGTTTGTTGGCTTTTATGAAAATATTCATAATTAGATCTTTCGCCATCTTACTATCTTCTTCTATTTGCAGCCTTCTACTTAGCATCAAATTCAAAACTGCAGTTGACAATGGATAATCCTTTTCTATCAACATACAGATATCATGTCCTCTTATTAAAGATACATGATATATTCCACATATACCATACAGTCTCCATGTCAAAAGATCATACATATATCTTTGTAGCTCTTTCCTTATCTTTATCTGGTTCAAACAACCTCTTCAGTTCAACCCATAAAGCTCTTTCCTTATCTTCAGTAGGTTCTGTTGATCTAAATCTTTCTTTAACTAAACTCCATAATGTAACAAGGTCTTCTCTGTCAATTCCTTTGAGCATATCTTCAAAGACTTGATATGCCTCTGTGATGTTTCCAACCCTGATAATCTTCCAATATTTTCTTGATCCTTCAGTATGAATTTCCTAGTCTATGATTGGATATTTTACTTGTAAAGCTTTTGCCTTAGTTTCTTTTACAGGAACTATCTCCAACATATTATTAAGTTCTTCTTCAGATAATTCTTTTGGTTCTTCAGTTGGTTGTTCCTGAATAGGTTTTGACCTTGAAGCTTCAGATGTCCTTAACTTCTTGAAACATTCTTGAAGTAGTGTATCTTCTGCAATTCTCTTTGTCTTTGTCTTTTCAACTTCTGTATCTTTCTTAAATAAAGTTTGTTTCTTATTATACTCTTTGTCAAATATGGATCTGATCTCATCATAGCTCATTCCTTTGAAGTAACCCATCCTGTATCCAGCCATATTCTTCAAATAAATCATCATATTCTTTCTTGCTTGAGCTACTGATACTGGTTTCTTTTTGAGAGTTTGATATCTTTTTATAGTATCTGATTGTCTTTCTTGAACTTGTTCAGCAATAGTATTCCAGTCAATATTATCAGTTTCTTCCCTTTCATCCAACTGTTTTTGTAACTCTAGGGATTTTTCAAACTCAATCCTTTCATGTTCTTCTCTTGCTGCAGCTCTTGCCATTTCCTTTTTATCAGTAATAATCTGTTCTTTACCTTAAACTTCCTCAGCAGTACTAAAAAGACCTCCAGCAGTACTATCTCTTGAACTGTCAGTATTTCTTCTTCTAGTGTAGGTCTTTACTATTTCTCTGGATGCATCTGCAAGGATCTTAGCTGCACTGAGAACACTTAATTGAGCTTCAAAACTCTCTTGGCATTGTTCTTCACCTTGTGTGACTTTTGTAGGAGTAAACTGTTGCAATGTGAATCCTTCATAGTCTATCCCTGTCATCATCCCCTGTTTGGAAGTATCCTCTAAAACTAGATCCTCCTCGTCATTAAAAATTACCATCCTTGCCTTTCTCCTTTCTGTGGTAGATTTTAGCTTGGCTTCCAAATGTTTGACCTTCTTCACCAACTTTGTAAGAGCCTTACCATAAATCTTCTTAGTCTATTTGAGATCATCCTCCAAGCTGGTGACTTTGTCAGATAATTTGGTACATAATTCCGTCAATTTCAAAAGTTGCATACTACCCTCCCCACTTTAAGATATGTTACCTTCTCTGAGTGGTGGTTCATTAGGCATGGGAGATGGTGTTTGAGTTGGATGTGATGTGGTGAAGGAATCAGTGATAGGTTCAGTTATAAGTACTTGAGAAGGTTGTTCTTGTGATGACATTGGTTAAGATGTTGTGGGTTATGAGGTAGGTGGAGAAGTAATGGGTGTGTGTTGGGACTCAATAGTGAGTGTTGGTCCTTCACCCTGACCAAGTTGGTCATGAATCAGCATAGTATCAAATACAGGAATGTGTACCCCTGAAAAACCTCTTTTCATGTTGCTGAAAAGTTTTTGTGTTAAAGAAGGAGCAACATATGTTCTGTTATGTTGATTAAGAAGCCTTTTCTTTTTATTCAAAATGATTTGTATAAATCGTGGATACATCAAAAATTTTGTTTTACTATCCACATTTTTCACCATACCATCAAAAATTAGTTTTGAAAACTTAAAAGTCCTGTTTGTAGCTAAACAAATGATTGCAGTTGCAATATTACTAGAAAATTGTTCCCATGAAGTTTTCTTAGGACTTAAACAATGTAATATGGTATGGATCAAAAATCTCCATTGGGGTGAAAATTTACCTTTTTGAAAAGTAAGTTTGTCATCATTTGAAACATACCCCATTAGAGTGAGCTGATCAAAGATTTCAGTATTAGGCAAAGAACTAATACCATCTGCATCTGCTAATTGGAGATGTCTCCTAACAGATGCTTCAGTAATAGCAATTGTTTGCCCATCAACTGTGACAGTTAGCTGTTGTTCTCCATCATTGACTGTATCGACAGTAACAGTCTGCCAAAACTGTTCAATAAGAGAAACATAGATAGTAGGGTTTGCAGTTAAAGCATACCTGATATGGCTACTAGCAAGAAAGTCTACTATCTGATGGAATTCCTCACTTCCAGTTGGCTTTTGAAGAAAAGCCACCATGTTATGCTTGTCGCAGAAGTCCATATTAGCCATGTATATAAGTTATGAGCAAAATACTGATGTGAGTGCTGGGTTAAGATCGATTTAGAATGAATTAGTGTTTGGTAAAAGCAATTGAGATTTTATAGAGAGTATATAAGGTTTTGATAGCGGATAAGCAAATAAATTGTATCTTTAGCTTTAAATGAAATCGTGTAAATAAGGTAAAGATCATAATTATCAAAATTAAGAACCTTATATACTTAGTCAGTTGCATAAAAACCTCAACGGTAACATTCAAAGAGTTGAAAATCTGTTATTGACCAAACAGTGTAAATAGTAACCCAGCAGTACTAATACTAGCCTAGCTGTATTAACTTTTGTCTAGCAGTACTAATATTTTTTCCCATTAGTATTAAGGATTTGCCTAGCAGTATTAACTTTTTCTCCAATAATCATGCAACAACATGCCTCTATTCATCACAAACATACTAGAAACAACTACATAGACATGTAAGAATTCATAAGGATCCATATTTATGCATAACCCATGAATAGAAGTAAAAAAAACTATTAACCAAATCAAAATACTACATTAGACCTATTTCTTCCCAAATTTAACCTCAAGTCATCCCATCATCTTAGTTGAAAGTATAGTTTTTGGCAAACTATCAGCCATCAACGGATTTGATTATTCTTTACCAGTTGTCGTTTGCCCTGGAATAGCCAATTAGTTCTTGTCTATTAGACATGATGAATTAATGACCATTTGTTGTGTGGTGTACAACCAACACTGAAAGGACATTTATGCTATCATCAATATCCCCCCCCCCAACTCCAACCATACAGCATTTTCACTAAATCAGCATATCTATTATTAATCAAATAACCTTTAAGCTCTAAACCTGCAAAATGTTAAGTATAAAGAAACACAATCCAAAACATTTTGCATATTTCTCACAAGAGAATTAGTTTCTCTTAGGGTTCCAAGTCATTACTGACTTAAGTCTGCCTGTTGGATCAACATAGTTAAATTTCTTACTAATGTATGATCCACTGTTTTTGGAGACATGATCTAGAACATTAATTTTAGGTCTCCATACCCAGCATGCTGAGGACTTAACATCATTAATCCCTTGTTCCCCAACGGCACTTGTCACTCTGTTTCCCTTAGTAGTATTAATAGAATTTATCTTAGCAGTATTAACTTTGTCATTCAAAATTCTGTATTAAGTGTTGTTTGTTGGTAAAAAGGTCTCCTAGATGGTGAATGTGACTTCTGAAAAGCATTTGGTCTAGTTTTTGCAGCATTCACAAAGGGATTTAGGCAGGCAGTAGTAATAGGCCTACAGCACTAACTAATACCAATGCTCAGATGGTTAAAACTGCTGTTGAACAAAATGTCCTTCTAAATTAGAGAAATTTTGAGGAATAACCCCATAGCAGTACTTATCCAAATGGGTCTGACTTCTGTTGACCAGTTCCCCGATTTCACTATTGTTTTAACACAGGTTTTTGTACCATCTTTTTATCATGAAAATCACAGTCTTTAATTAGATGGTTAAAACTCCCACACACAAAACAAGCTTTCTTTGTAAACTGAAACCTAACTCCTAATTTCTGATTTCTTGTTTCTCATTCCAGATTTGTTCTGTACGATTCACTAAGATTTTGACTAACTTTCTTAGGTTGATTAGCTTGCTCAGGTTTATGTTGAACATTATCAGATTTTAATAACATTACTTCATAATCATCCTTATCACAATCAGAAACCCAATCTTTAATTATTGGGGCATCGGCAGTTTTCTTAATCTCATTTAAGGAATTTTCACAGACACCCTTATTTACCTTAAATCCATAGCCTCCAAATTCGGGCTGTTGAAACTCCTTAAGACCAGAGTTGGACAAATCAATAGTTGGGGGTGAAAATAAGCCTGTAGGTGGAGGTGGAACAGCATTATACCCTATACCTTTTCTATTGTTATCAGAAATTTGACTCCCGTCAATTTATCTAAGCTCTTAGAGGCATTTTCAAAATTGTCAATTTTAATCTGATTGCTCTCTTTTTCTTTCTTAAGTTTTTCTATCTGAATATTAAGAGCATTGACTTATGAGTCTTTAAATGAGGCATCTCTTTTTAAAACAACAATTTGGTCTCAAAGCATAACCTTATTCTTTTTGTAGAAGACAAGTTGTTCTTCTACATAAGCTAGACCTCTTTTATTAGGACTAATTAAACTCATACTTTATTTAAATCTACTCTAATTATCCAAGCTGAGTTATTAAGTTGAAAGGATTTAGAGTCTCATGTTATGAACAATAATGGACCTAGGAATATGAAAGATCCAATAAGACCAAGGGTAGGGGACGAGACCTCCATCTTGCTATGTTACTCCAATCAAACCTATGTCTCCATCAAAAGCCACCGATGGCTTTAGAATAGAATGTATTCACATTCCCACAGTCCTTCTTGACTCGTCTTGCTTTCTAGGCCTGCCATTCTAGTCTTAGGACCTCTGCAGTTCCCATGCAAAATGTCCGCTATCTTATAAAGTAGAAATATTCGACCCTAGATCTTTTGTCAGATCCTCGTATCACTGCCATTGCTAGGGAGCGTATTTCCCAGTTCTCGATAATACCTCCTTTGCTCTCAGACTCCAGTAGTGCCAGATGGAGCCACTTTTCAAAAGCCCATTGTCTTTAAATCATCTCATGGATTTTGTGCTAGTCTTCATGAAACAATGGAGACCCGTTTGATTGATTGGCCAGAAGAGCATAAGACATGGCATCACTCAAGTTGAGTAGTACTATCAAGAGTACTATCATACTAACTATAGAGTTAGCATACTAACTTAACATTCTCAGTATTAACATCTATTAGTACTAACTGGGAGTTGAAACAAAGCCATATGTTTGAGAGCTTGAATTTTGAGCTTGATGTAACAGTCTTTGCCTTCTTCGTTCAAGACAATCTTAAATTTTTTGTAGAATCATCAAAAGTCTCATTGAAGTCAAATCTGGTTTGTATCCTCCAGACCCCCAGATCATAGGTTCCATTAGCAAATAGCAAGAAATTTTCTTACATAACTTTAAATTGAGATCTCTTTAGAGATGTTTCAACCCAAGATGCCAACTGGCTAATAATTTTCTGAAGCGTGTTAAAGATAGAGTCAAGTGACTCTATGCTTGGGGCATTGAAGTTCTCATACATCTGCTTTAGAAGTGTCTTTTGTGTCTTCTTTGTGGCATTATTACCACCAAATCTTGTTTGTATGGCTTTAAACAAAGTCTTGGCATCCTTGTATTTATTAAAATTCAATTGATGTTCATTTAGAAGTGCCATTAGCAACATACATCTGGCGCGCGCGCGTTTTGCCGATCATTCTTCTTTTGGACCTTCTCTTTAGTGGTAACAGCACCTGGTATTGTTGAAGTAGAGGTACCATCTGCATTTGTTGTTGTTCGTGCTACAGGATTAAAGGAATTGTCATTTTCTATGATATCCCATAGAGCATAGTCTTGAATTTCAAAGTATTGCTCTATTCTGAGTCTCCACGTCTCATAGTCACCCTGTTTTAGAATAGGCAACTTTGCAACAGCATTGTTTTGGGCAGTTTCAAGATCCATCTATTTGTGTGAATAAAGAGTTCTTCAAATTTGTTTCTTCTTGATCAAGGTTTTAGAACACAGGCTCTGATACCACTTGTTGATCCCTTTTTAACAGATCTTTGATTAGCTTGTTGAAGCTTTAGTTATCTTAGATAGATCTAAAACAACTATGATAGAAACCTTAAGTAATATATAAAGATTATGCATAATCTAATCTTTATACACCAGAAGAATAATAAATCAATGTAATAGTAACACAAGATCTTTCTCTTAACTCACAATATATTGAATGATTTACAAAACAACTATATGTTTTGCCTAATAGCTATGACTTTTTTATGTATTGATTAATGTCTCTAACTATGCTGTAGAGTTCCTTTTATACACTAAAGAAAACCCTAATGGGCTTACAGAACGTGTTAAGTAATCATGCATATCTATTCCTAATTTATCTTATGCATATCACATAAGCAGTGCTAACTTCTTATACTAACAGTACTAACAAACTAACTAACAGTACTAACTATTACAACTAGCAGTACCAATGACTTAGTTTATTTTCTTCAATCTTTAGTAGTAGCACACATCTTCAAATAGCAGTACTAAGTCCTTTTAACAGTATAAACTTGTAGAGGCCCTTAATTCCCAACAGTGGTGCATGAACATATCCTGATGGTTAAACATTTTGTCAATAAGCTTTCTCTAAAACCAATATGTTTACCATCTCTTGAATCTTTAAATTTTGTAGGCTCTTTGTAATGATTACTAATGGAGAAAACTAAATATAATGAACTTGATGCTGAAGTAGAATAACCCGAACTTGTGTCTTATGTCTTGTACTATCTACGTGACTCCAAACTTATAAATAAATCTATGAAATATAAGTAGACCGCAATCTCTAGACAAAAATCCTCATATTCTATGAGACACATAACAAGTGATAGCAAATGCGAGCATTGAGCACCATAAGTTTGTAGATCACACACCTTTGCTAGATTTGTCAAGTCTTCATCGCATCATTTCTAAGCACGAACAAGTTATCTTTAAACGTTGTAAGCCGTTTAAGATATGATAAGAACACGTGCCCAAGTAATTCCACTTCATCGTAAAATAAGTCATAAACAATCATCTCCGTAACCAATTAATTCAAACAATCCAAAAAACATGCCTTTTTCTATCTAAACCAATTTGAGATCCAAAACTGTGTGTTATCTGATATCTGCTAAGCCTAGCAGTACTATCCTTTAATCCCAAACAGTATTAACCTTTTCTAATTGCTTTGAGCAACATTAAGTTATTTAAGCCCAATAGCAGTAGTAACTACATTTTAATGCTAGTAGTATTAACATAGATATCATGAAACAAACTAGCAGTATTAAACCCATACGACCACTACTAGCAGTACTAACCCAAAAACGAGCAGCACTAATATTTCATGAATGTCAACAGTAGTAACTTTCTATTGTACCTTAGCAGCATTAAAACTATAAGAGCAGCACTAATTAGACTTTTAATATCACTGATACCATCACCATTGGCAGCACTAATCTCAGCAGTAGTAATCCTTGGCAGTATTAATCAAACCGGGCAGTAGTAATGTTGTATTGGCAGCATTAACATAGTAACAATGAACACCCTTCATTCACTTCCAACGTTTAAACATAATCATGAATCCTCCTTAATATTGTTACCAACAAGATCTACACATCTCACATATCCACTTTTAAACAAACACGAACATCAAATAACTCTGAATCATGCATCGAATTAGGGTTTTCAAAAACCCTAGTTGTTTGTCTTGTATTCTTGCCATTAGATCTTGTACCATTTTATGCATTCACCCTCAAGATCGACAAACCTCCTGCTTCTTGTATTCTTTGAAGTCAAGTACCTGCTGCATATCAATTTAGGGTTTGGAAACCCTAATGTGAACGAATCTTGTTATGAGCAGATTAGTATACACGAACAAAGATATAAATCAAACTTGTAAAAACCTTATGTTAAGGTTTTGTTAAACCATTTAGCAACATCACAAAACACTCCAATCTTCTTTCATCATGATGTCGTACTACTTGTTGTTTTGTTTTTCAAATTAGGGTTTGGTGAAAAACCCTAATACCACCAAATTCTTCAATTAACCAAAACAAAAAAATTCGACCACTTATTCTTCATAAAATTGACAACAATAACCTTGTAAGATCCTAGATCAAGAGCCCCGTGGCTCTGATACCACCTGTTAGAACTAAAAGACGTGATAGTTCTTGGATCGTTTATAGCTCTAGTTTGATTAGAACTAATCTAGGATGAACAATAACAAAGGCGGAATATTCAAAATAAAGAATCATTGTTTTTGTAACAAGATTTTCATCATTATCTTCACTATAACAATTACTCCAATCCCCAATTCTACTTTGATCAATAGTAGAACGGTTATATCAATGAACTGTAACAGGATCAAGTTACCTTGACATTGAGGCTAAACACTAGGCGTCTACAATGAGACTCACGCCTACACACACCTTTAGTCGACTACATTTTTTGTGCATACCTAAACTACACTCCTAGAACCTCCTTTTATAACATAAGGAGTCCAATACTTACAAAGGAAGATAAACATTAGACAACTAAATCATTTAAACATTAAGAAATATCTTCTGTTATCTTTATCTTCTTAAGGAGATCTTCCAGAATCTTAATATTCTCCTACATCTTGTAGAATTTTTTAATGACGATTTTGATCCTTTTGTTTCATTACTTGTTTCTTTTGTCTCATCAAATCTATAGTTCCCAACAATATTTTATGTATATTTAGAGTGCTATCAAATCCCTCATACTTAGTAAAGAAACATGTAATCTAATGATCTACCAAGAACAAGAGAGAGATGTGGGTTATGATGTTTAGAGACAGAAAGTGATGGAATGGATGATGTTATTACTATATGGAAATATGGAATAAATGAAACAACCAATCCCTCTCCAATGCTAGGAGAGGGCTTATATAGTTACATGATGGCTGGCCCATGGGCTATAATGGGCTTCCTATAGGCCTTGGGCTGGATTAGCTTCTATACTTAACATTACACAATCTACGAGCTAAGACCTGTTACAACTTGGAAGTGACCGACACTTTTTGTGTTTCCAACAATCTCCCCCTAAGGGAGGTCACTCCATTTTACAAAACTTTAAGCCTAGCATACTATGCTTTGTCTTTAGTCTTTAGCTCGTCCTTTTGACATTCTCCTGGTGATCAATGATTTTTGGATTGAGCCTGTTCCTTGAACTTGTATTTGACATTGTGATCTTGAGCATCTTGAGATCATCAACCAAGCACAATCTCTTCGCCATCTTGAAATTTTGTCATCTTGTAGATTTGTGATTTCTAAACCAACATGCTCATACCTTTCTTGAATGGTTGTCTTGAAAAATTTTAATGCTACGTCTTTCTTGAGATCCGTTAACTATAATACTTCGTCACTTCGAGAAAGACGTTCATTATCAGAGTAGCGGAAGTCTTGAAATATGTATTTGAGCCTTTCATGGAGTCCTTATGTTTGTCTATCGGGTATGAGCATGTGGCTATGGATCTTGTGAGTCAGCTGGTAACAAGAACCTCCACCACCATCTTTAAATAGCCTGCATAAAAACAGTTAGCAATAAAGTGGGGGGACGAATATGGCTTTGTCATTTGCCCAGGTTTGGTTGGAGAAACC
>BQNB010063265.1:0-35754 GCA_026074375.1 Tanacetum coccineum | reverse complement strand
TCTAGAAATAGATGAACCTCAAAGTGATATCATTCCCATTTGTAGGTCCACAAGGACACGACATGCCCCAGATCGTATGTGCTTATACGTCGATGCTGAGGAGCATGAGTTAGGGGATCTTGGTGAACTCACTAACTATAAAGCTGCATTGTTAGATCCCGAATCTAACAAATAGCTTGATGCTATGAATGTGGAAATGCAATCCATGAAAGACAACAAAGTCTAAGACTTGGTTGATCTTCCTCCTAATGCTAAAACCGTTGGTAGCAAATGGCTCTTCAAAAAGAAGACTGACATGGATGAAGCTGTACACACCTATAAAGCTCGTCTTGTGGCGAAGGGCTATACTCAAACCCCCATGATTGATTATGAGGACACCTTCTGTTAGAAATACGAAAGTATCGGTCACTTCCATTAATATCATTAGATAGCTTGTTAAGTAATATTTGAAACCTTAATAGGTAGTTTAGCTAAACCCCATGGTAAGCCTGTGGTAAAATTTCACATAGTAATCTAACATTTCTTCTTTTCTTTCTCTCTCTAAGTGTTCATCCAACCACCTCTCTTTCTCTCTCTAAACTCTACATAGAATCCATACCTTGTGTGTGTTAAGATATTCTACAATCGGTATTAAGAGCCATAGGGTGATTGTGTAGGTTTTGTGTGCATTTTATAGGCATTTTTAGGCGTGTCTTTGGTTCGAACCATATCAAAAGATCTTCATATTTTGTAGGTTCAACCATAAAGTTTGATACTTTCTTGTTCTATTATCTTAGTATTGTCTAGTTGTACAAGAAAAGACTTGGTAAAACTTCAAAATCTTGATCTTTTTAAGATTTTTGGTTTTTGAGTTTCGAAGTGTATTAGGCGAGTTATATGTAGGGCGAGTTATACATATTTATTTAGGCGATTTATACATCACTTGCTCAGGCGATTTATATGTTATACTTCAGGCGAATTATACATATGTATTACTCAAGCGGTTTATACATGTGTATTACTCAGGCGATTTATACATGTGTATTACTTAGGCGAATTATACGTGGGTATTACTCAGGTGAATTATACGTGTGTATTACTCACGCGAATTATACGAATATTACTGGGCGATTTATACATTGTTTTTCTTGGGCGACTTATACGTTGGTTTTTCTTGGGCGATTTATACTTTACTTTTCTAGGCGAATTATACATTTTTCATTAGGAGAATAATACATGTTTCTTAGGAGAATTATACGCTTTGCTTGAGAGAATTATACGATTTTCTTGGGAGATTTATACAATATCATTAGGAGAATTATACGGTTGTTCTTTGATTTGTAAAAACCCGTGAAAAATTATTTTCTCAGTTTTATCAAGAATAAATCTTGTGTATTCCAAAGACTCAAACACTTTAATTAAAGCTTACTTTAACACAACAACCTCCAATAACTATACGATCATCTTTCATCTTATCACATATAAAATCAAAATGGATTCAATAATTCTAATTGGTAAAAAGAATACTCTTGTTGAGTACATGATACTCTCTGGTGCTGACAATCGTCCACCAATGTTGGACAAAGACCTATATGATTCTTGGAAAACTAGAATGGAACTATACATGCAAAACAGAGAGAACGGAAGAATGAAGAAAATGGGGTAACCAGGACAAAGAAATATGTTGAATTGTCTGCTACTGAGAAAATCTAAGCTGATTGTGATCTCAAGACAACTAATATCATTCTTCAAGGTCTACCATCTGATATCTATTCACTTGTTAATCATCACATAGTTGCTGAGGATCTATGGGAAAGAATTCAATTACTAATGCAAGGTACTTCATTGACAAAGCAGGAAAGGGAGTGTAAAATGTATGATGCATTTGATAAGTTTGCTCACATCAAGGGGGAATCACTTCATCAGTATTACTTGAGATTTACTCAGCTGATCAATGACATGAACATTTACAAAATGAAATTGGAGCAATTTTAAGTCAATACCAAGTTATTAAACAATCTTCCACCTGAATGGAGTAAGTTTGTGACTAGTGTCAAGCTTGTAAAAGATTTGCATACTACCAACTTTGATCATATTTATACCCGTATTAAACTTATTTAATAATTCTGTTCATTTTTTGTGATTTTGACAAAAACATTAACACTTTGAAAAATTTATTAAGTTTTATACACTTTTTACTTTGAACTCTTTGAATTATTTTAAAACCTTTTTGTTTTTGATATTTGAAATTTTAAACCTTTAGTGTTTAATAAGAATTGTTTAGAAAATGTCAAAGATTGGTCAACACAAGACGCAAGTCAAACCAAATTCTACCCGGGTTAAGGTTCGGTGGGCCTTTAAACCGGCCTAATAAGGTGGTTCTGTTGGCTCATTAACCGGCCCAACTTGTGGTTCAGTGGGCTTTAACCAGACCAATTGTGGTTCGGTGGGCTTTAACCGATCCAATTGAGATTCGATGGGCTTTAATCGGCCTAATTGTGGTTCGGTGGTTCAGTGGTGTTTAACTGATCCATAAGGAGGTTTGGTGGAGACTGACCACCTTGTGGTGGTTCGGTGGTACGCACTAACCGACCGACATGGTGGTTCGGTGGAGACCGAGTCCAAACATGTGGTGGTTCGGTGAAACCATAGGGACTGACCCTTGGTAGTTCGGTGGAGCCTATGGGGACTGACCCATGGGGGGTTCGGTGGGTTAAGTCCAACCAACCCCCGGGCTTCAAACACTTATTTTTCGAGCAATATTCAAGCCTTGATCGAGCCACAATAATCATAAAACCTTCACAAACATTTCATCAAACACTTTGTGATCACCATAAAAAAACACTAGCAATTCTATGTATTTAGCTTAAAGATTAAACCTTTATTAATCTAAGACGATTAACTAGTGATTCTAAGACTAAGTTTCACAAACATAAATTACAAAAATAATTCAAAATATGATACACCCCTTAGGGTTTGTTCATAGTTCGAACCAAAAAACCTTTTTTGATAATAAATGATGATACAATTAAAATTGAGTTAACACTAGTCTATTATCATCATAACAAACAAAAGCCCTATGGAAATTTCAACATTTAAACACTTTCATTTTTTATGAACTCTAAATCAAGAAGTTTGATTTTTTAAGATATGCGAAGAGATGAAATAATTCCTTGAACAATTAATACAAGAAGATAATTACGAATGACTTTTGGGTTTTACCTTTTGATCAAAAACAAACTCTTATTGGTGTTGGGTGTTAGCCGATTCTAGCAAGCAAAAGGGAAGGAAGATTTTTTTTTGGTGAAGTGTGTGGAGTGTGAGGAATGGTTCGGTTATTGGAGGGTATAAGGGAGGGGTTTTGGTTTTTAGCAAGTTAAGTCCCTAGAGTTTAAAACCTCTATTAGACTAAGCCTAAACTTTTTGTTTTACCCCTAACACCTTAGTTATGAAACTAATTAGCATTTTAGGTCCTAAATATGGTAAACTTTTGAAAAGTTACACTAATTACCCTTAAGTTTAAACCTATTTTGCAACACTAGTCTCGGAGTTAATCTTGTTAACTCCCCCTCAAATAATGACCCGTTAAAAGTTTTAACACTTTTCTTGATCATTTTTCCTCAACGCTTTTTAAAAAATTATTTCTTTGAAAGCACGTTCTCCCCCTTAATCAAATACCTGTTTTCTATTTAAAGAGCTATAAAATTTGTTTGAGTGGTCGAATTTCCTTGATTGTTTTTCTTGATGATGAATTTTATTATGATAATTTCTTTTTGAACATTTTTGGAAATTTCAAAGCTCGTTCTCCCCCTAGAACAAAGACCCGTAAAGAATTTAAAGATTTCTTGGATTTTTTCGAGCGTTCAAAATTTCTTGAAAATCTTTTTCCATTAAATGACAAAACAGATTCTGAATTAATTTACAGCATTTTAAAAAATTGATTAACCCGAACATGTTTGATTAAAACATATTTTGAGTTTCAAAAAATGTTTGATTAAAATAAATGCACTAATGCATACACTTATCTTATTTAGAAAGCTCGGGTTGTGTAGTGAAATACACACAAGTCATTTATTGAGTTTCAAAACTTGGAATGTTCTGATCTATAAACTCAAGACCAAAAGGATTTCTCTTTTCATTATGAAGGATAAACGCATTGAAGCGTACATTTTCCTTTTCTTTAAGAATCAGGTTGTTATCTGAAATATAATAACAAACCATAAGAAAATTTGAGAAGACATGTTTTAACATGTTTTAAACTTTCAGTCGAACTTTATCTACAATCTCGTGTCATTATTGAATGATATTTCTAAGATCGTAGATATTATCGATCTTGAAAGACATGTCGAGAAGATTCTTTTTGGTTTTTGAAATTTTTAGATTTTGTATTTTCTTTTTGGGTTTTATATTTTTCTATTTTGTTATTGAAAAAATATCTTTGAAATATGAAAATATTTTTTTTGTTTTTGTTTTGATAAACTATTTTACATATAGTACATGTAATACATGAAGTAGTAATCAGAATTACTCTTCGTCTTCGTCTCACTCTACAAGATGTTTCAGCACTTCAGGCGTAATGTGCATGCCTAGGCGTTTGACCAAAAATTCAAAGAGTTCTCTTGCAAGTGCTTTAGTGAATATATTCGCCAGCTGATAAGCATTCTTGACAAAGTATAGTTCAACAATCTCATTCTCAACTTGTTCTTTGATAAAATGGTATCTGACAACAATGTGTTTCATCCTGGAGTATTGCATTGTGTTGCAAGATAAGGCAATGGTGCTCTGTGAGTCACAGTACAAAGGAATCTTGTTGTAGTCAAATCCGTAGTCAGTTAACTAAGACCGCATCCATGGGATCTGTGCGCAGCAACCGGACAAGGAGACATATTCAGCTTTAGTTGTGGATATTGCAGTATACTTTTTCTTTTTAGATGACCAGCTTACAAGCTTTACACCCAAAAACTATGCACTACCCGATGTACTTTTCCTTGAGTCTTGGCAACCTGCATGGTCAGCATCTGCAAAAGCCGTTAGATCAAATCCGATGTCCTTCGGATACCTAAGACCCATATTAATGGTTCCTTTGTGGTATTCAAAATGACCGTTTAACCAGCACCATAATGGCTTTTCGGTAGGCTTTACCTGATACCGGGCACATATGCAGACGGCAAACACTAAGTCAAGGCGATTGGATGTGAGGTACATTAGGGAGCCGACCATACCTCAATAATGAGTTGGGTCAACTGGAGTCCCATTTGGATCTGTTATATGTCATGTTTGCACTATAGTACCATACAAAAGTTATAGAATGAGAGGAGAAGAGCTAGAAAGTATTTTTTGTCATTTTTAAAGTTTTCATTAAAAGGGGAAAATAGAAATGGGAGGGAGAAGTGAAGTTACAAATGTAAAGACTTGTATAAATACCCCTCCTAGATAGGTATTTATTCCTACTGTTGTTCCTATTCTATTTTCCTAATTCTAGTCAAACCTTGGTCAACTTTACTTAACTTTGACCAAGATAGACTTTATTACATTATAATTACTAATAAAACTATAGACTATACAAAACTATAAAAAGACCAATTCGTTTAATAATAAACACTCTTCTTGAACCTAATAATCTCCCCCTAAGGGTTGATTATTAAAGGCGCTTCATCGTCGACAAAATTGGTCTTCCATTCACAAACGATTCCCACCTTTTCATTTGCTGTCGGTAACTTAGACGCATGGATATTTCTCTTTCGAATGCTCTCATTATGTCAAGATCTAATTTACCTAGCCGAGGTGGTTTATTCCAAAATCTGACTTAAAGATAATAATCTTTAACTTTACTTCTTTCAAGACTCTTTCCAATGTAGCATCACAGAACTTAACAATCTCTATAAAAAACATAACTCGTTTCTCATCTTTGCTGTTTAAGTAAATCAAACCTGTATTTAGCTTGTCTACTATTAAGTACGGTTCATGTGCTTCAATACCAGGGAAAGTTAATGTTAGTATAGTTAAGTTTACCTTGATTTGATAACTCTCTATACCCAACTAGAAATCATGAACTCTCTCCTAGATCACATGACTTCTGATGAACGTTATTAATGAATTCATCAACTTGGTTTCATGATAATTGACCTTCTTGTTCTGACAGAGATAATACAAGTCTTCAATATCGTCTTTGTTTAGGTACTTGAAGTCAGCTTCAGAAAAACTAGCTGGCTTATCATTTTCTCTCATCACAAGAATTTATTCCATGAAGTCCAAATCATATTGTTGATCAGTAATAATTCTAACTTCTTCTGTAATCTTGTGATTAGAGAAATAGTCTTCTGGATTGTCTCTGACTTTTCTTTGATTTTGCTTATACACTTTCTTATGCCATGAATCCTTCCAATGTTGTATTGACAATCATGCATCTTCATTGAAATTCTTGAATTCTTTTCGTACCCAACGATTAATCATTTCTTCTAGATCAGCTTCTGGAAATGATTCTGCGTGTATCTTGTGGAGTGAAAGAATATACTTCTTCTCCTTAGTATTTCCATTCTTAAAAAAGAATAGATATTTGTTGTACAAATACCTTGGAGGTTTATTTAGATTTCTTTGTGGTCCATAGAAAACGAGAGATTTTGGTATTGTTCGTCTTAGTCCTCTTGTCTACTTCCTAAACTATCTGATTCTCCATAAAGTTTGTTGCTTGTTTCACATGGTAGGCGTACTCTTCAACAATTCTAAACTGATTATTTAACATATCATTCAGTGTAGCCTCCATTCTTGCACGATCAAAGATAGTTGGAATTCGCTTATCAACATTTTAAAATTCTGTGATCAACTCAGGTGTTTCATCTTCAGGAATCACCTCATCTTTATCAATACATGTTTCCTCTTCACATGCATCCCATTCTTGATGTTGATGTTGTTGTTGCTTTGTTACATAGGTTTTAGATTCTTTAGCTGATCATTTTGATGAAGAACCCCTTGCAAACTTTGAACTTTTAGATGCCTTGTGTCTTTCACTTTTTTCTCCCCCTCAGGAGGAGCATCACCGTCTTGATAGCCATCATGATGTTATGAGTGAAAATCATCATCCCTTCAAGAAGTATTAGAGGAGGAAGACTTTTCAAACTTACACTTCAGTACCTCCTACAATGCTGGATCATTAGCTTGATCTTGAAGATTGGACTTCACTTTCAAATACAATTGTTGTTGAGATCAGTGATGAAGTTGTACATTTGAAAGTTTTGTAGTAGGATTGAATTGAATAAACGGTGTACTGTACATATTGTTGAAAAGTTCTTCTATGATCTAAGGGTGCTGTGCATCAATTCTTTTGGTTTAAGAGCAAGTACTTGAGACTGAAATGCATCTCGCTTTTGAATAATGGTGTCGGCCACAACTCTTTTCAAATTTCCTTCAATTAAATCATTGGTGGCTCTTTTAGCAAGTTGAGGTACAATTTCATAAAGAACTCGATCAACTTTTCCATGAACTTTCCAGAATTCGTCAGTTGTCACACACTTTCATTCCATATCCCTGATCGATATTTGTTCCTTGCCGATGCAACATCAGCGAAAGCCACTCCTGGAAGATGAATCTACTTTTTGGAAATGCGTCTTTTCTTGTGTGGATCTTTAGATGTAGTAGCAGTTGAGGGTGATACAATATCCATCAATTCCTAAAAAAATGTCATATCTGAAGATAAGTTTATCCTAGGGGATCTAGATGTTGTAGGAATTGGTGTCTGCATCTTCTCAGTCCTATTCTCTAAACTACCCATCTCATCATCTTTCTTCTCTTCCTTATTTTCATCATCATAATCAATAACTTTTGGATTTTGCTTATGACTCTCGGACTCTATCCTATCTTCGTAATCATCAACATCATCATGAAGCATAGAAGAAGCAAACTTATCAACATATGATTCTTCATATTTTTCACCTTCGACCACCTGCTTTTGTTTGATAGTTACTTTAAGTGATTTTTATGGTAAACTTATCTCTCTAGCACTTTGCTTCCTCTTCTTCTCATGAGGACTAGCATCAATAAGGGTAGGTGTCCTATTGGGCTCTAGGTGTAGTCCTATGTGTTCCTTGGGTAGAAACAACCGGTTGTGGTTGATTCATTGGAACAACTACGTTCACAAACACCGTCTCATACTCCTTATAGTCATCAGTTGCATGGATTTCCTCAGTTATGAATGCATCTGGAATCAGCATCCCTTGAACTATCACATTCCCCGTAGTATAAACACTCACCAACGGAATATCATCCTTGATGGAATGATAATCCTCTTTAAATCTCGAAGAAATGGATGGATATTTCTTCATCAAGTCAGCAATTATGAGCTTGGTGAAGCGAGGGTACTAGATAACATCCTTCTTCTGAAATACTCCTTCCGTCCCATTTTTATTGTCCACTTTTCCTTTTTGGGATGTCCCAATTTAATTGTCCACTACTAAAAATAGATAGGAAAGTTTGATCAAGTTTACTATATTACCCTTGTTTAAAATTATTATTACAAACTTTAAAGAAGACTTTAATTAATTAGCTAAGGGTAAAACTATCATTCTGTCAAAAAGTAAGAAAGAGAAAGCAGTAATAAATGCACTTTTCTTAAACTGTGTGTTTTTTATTGGGGGACAATGATTTTGGGACGGAGGGAGTACACAATTCATGAAATCTCACCAGAGAAGAGCAGCATAATCAACATTTGTTCGGTTAATGACAGCAAGAAATAGTTGAAGAATGTTGATCTTTGTTTGATCATGCCTAGATGTTCGAGTAGTCAAGAAACAGTTGAACACCTTGAACATTATTTGCCATGGTTGAGCAAGAAACTTCGTAAAGAAGGCACTCACTTTATCAACAACACCTTGATAGCCAACCCTCTGCATGAAAGATTGAATAACCTCAATGTTGACTGGTACGATGAATGGATTGTTTGGAGTTTCCACTGGTAGTTTAAGAGTATCACAAAACATATCAACAGTATACACAATCTCTTGTATGTCCAGCTTGAATATGATAGTATCCTTGGTGTCAGGCACCTTGCTAACTGTCTTCCAGAATTGTTGTAGGTACACGGCTGGAACATCAGCAGTAGTAGTAAGAGCACAACTCAATGGATGATCAAGTAAGATCTGTCCCACTATCTTGCATTCTAGTGAGCATGGGATACTTTGAAGCACAACATAATTGTTGCATCTCCTAATGCCTTTAAATTTGGGGACAAGTTGAGCAGCTAGAATGATTTGTTAAGCCACATGGAATATTGTATGATGACATGAAGTGATTAGTGAAATGAAATAAAGTTTATGTAATACACATTTATATAACATTTTTGTCTCTTTCCACTCTGTCTGTTTTTATATGCTCTGGCAATTCTTTTTGAGCATATTTTGATTATTTTCTTTCTCATGTGCCAATTCTTGCTTTTTCGGGCACATGCCATACGCTTTATTCGTCTTTTTCTTTTAATCTTATTGTGTATGCTCTGGCATTTCTTTTTCGAGCATACTTAGATTTGTTTTTTTGCATATGGATTTTATCTCTCTTTCTATTTTAAGTTTCTTCACCAAAAAGCATTTGTGAAATGATACTCTTTCAAGAATAATAAAGTTATACTCTGATTTTGAAAATACCAGTTTGGCAAAAACACATATGTGACAACCATTGATGTTTAAGAAATCCAAGAGTATAACTTTATATGCTCATAGAAATCGTTTCAGTAAAAGAGTACCACTTTCTGACACAAAGATACGTCTTTTTGATAGAAATATGAGATAACATTTCCAAAGTCACAAGTTTGCCAAAGATGTTTGAAAACACTGATTATATAACCAAACTAATGTAACAACAATTGGATGGTCACTAAGCCACTCACTTCTCATTCTGTTCAATGTAGAAAACAACCGAAACCGGACATGACTTAGACCATTTACCCAATTGAGTACAATAGTTAGTCATATACCATTTTTGAATGGTTTTTGAGACATTCTTTTCAAAACTTTGAAATTTGACTTTGTTGAGACATGAGAAGCTATGATCACAGACAGTTAAATCACCATGTTTATACATTTTCCTTAAATCATTTGAACCATTGATCATTGAATGAAAAATTTAGCTATGCAAAACATATTTTTATATACGATATTTGAATGGTCAGTAGATTGCTCAATCCTCATCCTGTTAAATTCAAGAAACGGTCGAAACCGAACACAATCTTCACCATTTGGCCTAGTTATCAATATAGGAATATGGTTTTATAACTCAATTTATCATTGGTTTTTCGTAAAATGTCATTTTGTTTAACGGTTAAGCCCATTTGAGTATTCGTAAAAAATTTAGCCCATTAATGTTGTTTTCCGAAACCCAAACCGAAAGCCCAGGTTTGTCTTACGAAACCCATTTGTTGGCCCAAATATGTCATTTACGAAACCATCAATTTTGATCCAATAACCTTTACGAAACCATTTGTGACTGGTCCAATACTGTTTACGAAACCATTTTTATAAACCATTACGAAACCGAAACCTAAAACCATCACTTTCGTAAAACATAATTAATCAATCAAAATGATAATCTGAAAGACTTGTTATGATTTTCAGCTTATTATTATCATTTTATCCACTGTTTAAGTCTATTCTTATGTTAGATAGCAAAAGTTCAAGTGTACAAAACCATCATGGTTACGAAACCTCGTTATTTTAGTCCACAAATGATGTTATCAGTGATCAATTCATATCAATCATGTTCTAAGATACTGTACAACATTTTTCCTCAATCAATTTCTCAATTCAACCACTTTCATTTTTACAAAACCCTAGATCTATACAAAACCTATGTTAACAATTAACTAAAGCAGTTAATCATAAAAGAAATCAAATAGATCACGTTTCTTACATTTGATTATCGCTGATAACTGACAAAATGATTTGGATCGTTGTTTTCATAGTTACGAAAGCTCAAACTTTGCAAAGGATTTACGAAACTAGTTACTGTGTGTGTTACGAAAGTAAGAGGTTACGTATGACACCCGTTCCTTTTATACTTCCGAAATAACTTTGCATTGTTGACATTTTCAGTCCCTCAAGTTACTTTCGTAAACATTATTAGCCCATACAAAACTCTCTTTTTGAATTTTGACATTTTCAGTCCTTCTTCTTTCTTTCGTAAACATTAATAACCTATAAAAATTTCATAACTCCCCCTTGGAGTTAGACCAATTTTCACAACAAATTTTTTGAATTATTTTGCAGTTAAGTTTCCGTTTTTACTACTAAAAAAATTTCATAACTCCCCCTCGAACAAATATTCATTTGAAATTTTCCTTTAGATAAAAATTTTGTTCAAAAAGAAGTTATTTTTTGCTTTTGAAAACACATTTTTATTTTTTGATAATGAAGTGACTAAAAAATTTATAACTCTCCGTCAATAAGATATCTAATTAAAGAACTTATTAAGAGATAGTTAATTTTGCAGTTTAGAATATTCTTTTGAGAAGATTTTGAAAATCAAGAATTTCATAACTCCCTCTCGAATAAATATCTAATTAAAGAACTTATTCAAGAGATTGTTACTTTTTTCTATTTTTTCACACTTGAATTTTTCAAAATTGATGAGTTTTGAAAGATGTTCTACTTGAAAACCTCATTTTGTGAATGGATTATGATTACAAAACACATATTTTAGCACTTGAGGATCATTTTATGAATCATTTACTTCCCCTTAGTTCATGATACATTTTAGCATCGAAAGAACTATTTTTTGTGAAAACAATATCATGAAACTGATAAATACAAAGAAGATATATGTTTGTATCATTTAAATTATATTTTTTGTGTTTTTGTATTTTGCAAATTTTTATTTGTTTTTCATTTTTGAGAAAAATATTTTTGTTGTGTTGAATTTTTCAATTTTGTATTTTGTTTTCGTAACGTATTTACAAAAGTTTTTGATGTATGATCTTTCATTCAAGATGATAACTTTGCGATACGTTCCAACTCAGTTAGAGTCATACATCGCATACCAATCCTGTGAACTAAATACTCAAACATTTCTCATGGAAGAGCTTTAGTAAATAGATCAGCAAGTTGGAATTCCGTCCTTACAAAGTAAAGTTCAATTGTACCTTTTCAACATGCTCCTTGATAAAATGATAACGGATGTTAATGTGTTTTATACGTGAATGTTGTACCAGATTGCATGAAATGGCAATTGCACTTTTTGAGTCACAGTACATCGGAATCTTGTTGTATCGATATCCATAATCAAGCAAAACCAAAATCTTGCTATTCTCTTTTATATGACTTGTGCGCATCATGATGACAAAGATACATGCTCAGCTTCCGCAGTTGACATAGTTGTACACCGCTGCTTTTTCGATGACCAACTGACTAGCTTGTCTCCCAGAAACTGAAGTCCTCCAAATGTGCTTTTATAATCATCAAGGTACCCTGATAAATTTGCATCTGAATACGCAATTAGCTTAAATCCAAAATCCTTCGCGTACCATAATCCTTTGTTAATGGATTATCAGAGGTACTGAAAGATCCTTTTGACCTCTTTGAGGCGTTTCTCAATTGGGCGTGCCTGATAACGTGCATATACAAATGTTGCTAATGCAATATCTGGTCGACTTGCAATTAGATACATGAATCCTACAATCATACTATGGTATTTAGTTTAATCAGTTGGAGTACCTTGTAAATCTGCATCTATTTTAGCAGTAGCCATTGGTGTCGTAACAGTATCACATTTTCCCATCTCGTGTTTCCTAAGAAGCTCTATAGTGTATTGTGATTGGTTTATGAAGATTCCATGAGGGGATTGATGAATCTGATGTCTGAGAAAAAACTTCATCTTACCCATCATTGACATTTCCAAATTATCTTTCATTAGTTTTGCAAATCTGTTTGAGAAAACTGGATTTGTTGAACCAAAAATAATGTCATCGACATATATTTGAACTAATAAAATGTCATCCTTGTGTCTTCGTGTAAACATTGTTGGATTAACAATACCTTTTGTGAAATGGTATTCAATCAAGAAGGAAGAAAGCTTGTCATACCATGCTCCAGGAGCTTGTTTGAGACCATAGAGAGCTTTCTTGAGACGATAAACGTGGTTAGGAAAGTCTGGATCTACAAATCCGTCGGGATGACTTACAAAAACTTCTTCTTTCAATGGACCATTTAGGAATGTAGTCTTCACATCCATCTGGTATATTGTAAAGTTCTTGTGAGCCGCGTAAGCCACAAACATGCGAGCAACTTCTAGTCGTGCTACTGGAGCAAATGACTCCTCAAAATATATTCCTTCTTATTGATTATAACCCTTTGCAACGAGATGTGATTTATTCTGAATGATCGTATTTTTAGCATCTATATTGTTTTTCCAAAACCATTTTACCTTGATTACATGTCTGCCTTCAGGTAAAGGAACAAGTTCCCACACATCTAATTATTTGAGCTGATTAAGTTCATTTTGCATAGATTCAATCTAGCTATGATCAAGCATAATTACCTTGATGTTTTTGGGTTTAGTAAGACTCACTGTGAGTGCGTACATACATAACTCTGCATCAATTCAGAGTTGATTTCGTGTTTGAACTGGCTTGGAAGGGTCACCAACTACTTTTTCAATTGAATTATTATTAGTCCACTTATCAGTGTGGCGATGTTATTGATGGAACTCGTGCATGTTTGATGGGTCCTGATAGTTTGAAGATGACTCAGCTTCTTCGAATTTAGGATTTTCAAAAGAATGCATAATAGTATTCCCATTAAGTTCTGCAACATCTTCTTGAATTGTTCATCAGAATGAGGTTCCAAGACTAGAGTTGAGGAGTCTTGTGTGATTGGTTCTTCTAAAGAAGTTACTATTTGCGGAGCACCACTGTCTTCAACAATGATTGAAGACGATAATAGAGTGTTTTCAACATCAAGAGTATTTGCAGCGAAATTATTTGACATTTCGATGTAAGCGCGATTTAATATTCTTCATACAGAGGACAAAAAAGTATCCAAGTCTTGGATGTGATGGAAATTTCATTCATTTCGTTGATGGAAATCTTAGAAAATTCGGAGCATTTTTGGACGGGTACCGGAATTGTTGCATTTAGAAGCCATAGCTGTAAGTTCATCAAATTTGACATGAATTGTTTCCGTTATCTTTTTGGTTTGATGGTTGTATATATGAAAACCTCTTGGTAACTCAGAATAACCAATAAAGATACTAATGTCAGCCTTTGGTTTTATTTTTCCAAGATCATCATGATCATTTGTTGGATTACAAAGAGATCCAAACACATGAAAGTATTGAGCATTGGGTTTTCTCCCTCAAATCAGCTCATAAGGAGTCTTGTTGTACTGAGTGTGTACAATAGAGCGATTCTAAGTAAAGCAAGCAAAAGCAATAACTTCAGCCCAAATAAATTATAAAGTTTTTGAAAAGATAAGCATTGTGCGTGCAACCTCGACAAGTGTACGCTTTTCTACTTTCAACAACACCATTTTGTTGAGGTGTTCGAGCTATTGAAGTATGATGAACAATGCCTAGCTTTGCATAAAATGATTGCAATTTCTCATTCTTGAACTCAGTACCATTATTCGTTCAGATCTTCAGAATTTGAGACTTTATATTACGGTGAAATTGGATTAATGATAATGATAATCATATCTGGAGCTCATCTTTTGGTACGACGAAATTTTACCCATGTGTATTGAGAATAATCATTGACGATTACTAGAATATATTTCTTGCCATTGATGCTGATGACATCAGATAGCATCATTTATCCCATGTAAATAACCTATTTTGTATGATTATTGCAAGAATTTTTACATAATCGTTTGTATTTTAGATATTGCTATTATAATTATGGATTACTTGGTAAGTTTAGCCAAAAAGGCACGCATTCTGGAGCTTAACAAAGACATTGAAAAGATTAATGTTAAAGACATCATATACGCCGTTTCCATCAAGGAAGTTACGGCGTATTCTGTGCCTGCACTTCACAAGAAACCACGAAGATTCAAAGACCAATACTCCGTATCCAGGAGACTCCCTACACCGTATTCAATTTAAAGTAATAAAATATTCTAGAAGATATCAAACGTAGTCCCTACTATAAGAAATCCCTTATACGCCGTATCCAAGTCACTTGATACGTCGTATCGACAAAATTCCAGAATCTATAAATAGAAAACCTAAAAACGGGTTTTCAGTGTGCTTGATCATATTTTCGATACCTTAACCACAAAGGTTGATTTTCTGCAAGACCACAGAAGAGCAGTAAAGGTCATGCAAAGCTACTCTTTTCATGGAAATACACTTTTTTTATTTCTCATATACTTTAGTAATCGTTTGATTTTTGGTATCATTCATTTAACTCGGTTAGTTTACCTTAGTTGAATTATTACTCTTGTATTGATTATGACATTTGAGGGCTAATACCCTTGGGTATTAGCCATTATTATGAAGATTTGAATGTTTGGTTTGTTTATCTCAAATGCTTAATTTATCGTTGATTGCTTGTTTATGTTTATCAATTTATACTTGTTTATGTGCTTTTGTATGCGACCTATCATTCAATGGATTAGTTGATACGACTATGTTAGCTAGATGTCGGATGACTCTCCATATAGTGATTTATATATCTAGACCAATAGGATCACAAATAATGACCTATCTTCGCCTTTAGATTAGTGAGCTTAGTTGGAATCGGCAGCAGTGACCCTTGGGATCAACGAGTACGTTCTTAATCGATTGGTAAAGACTTGGCCAGTGGACTACTAGTATATAAATTTCCATTAAGCAGTAAGTGGGTAAAGTCTCTATGAGCTAGGGTCTAACAAGATCACCATTGCTTTATTCCCTAAGATAGATTAAATTCAGCAAATAGGATGCTTTATGCGGATGCGTTTAATTATGACAGAATTCTACGTGTCTAGGTTCTTAGAAGAAAGTTATCGCCAAGTTTATGTGTGATATGCCGCTCGAGGATAAGTAATCATTGCTCTAAATAAAACAAAACCCACGTGTCTAATCGGATTAATCATGGTTAATATAGTTTTCTTATATTTGGCTAGATCTCTCTTCTATATTTTGTCTGTTTGCTTGCATGTGTTATTGTCTCTTAAATTTATCCGTTAGAATTAGGATTAACATAGGTTTAGCATAGGTTTAACATAGAATAGAATTAACATAGTTTAGTTAACCAAAATATTGATAAAATAAAAGATTATTTCTCGCTCTTAGTGATCACGAAACTCCATCTGACCGGGTACACTGCCCGTTAATGTGTTGTTTTAGGTAAAGTCGGCAAAATATAAATTTAAAACTTGAACTATCATAAAATACACCTACACGACGACACTATCAAGTTTTTAGCGCCGCTGTTGGGGAGTGAAATTTTAAACTTTACTTTTATTTGATATTTTGGTTCTTAACATTAGATTAGATCTAACCCTTAGGATTATTGTAATTTAGATTAATTAGTGTAATTTAGATTAGTGTAAAATTATGTATATTTGTGTATTTGCTTGTATATTTATTTATTTATTTGTGTGTGTGTTTTAAATTGTTTTCTATACACTGTTCTGGTCGATAACCTGATACGGCGTATCCACTTCCATTGGATATGGTGTATCTAAATTTCTTATCCAATACATCGTATCCATTCAATAGATTGATACGGCGTATTCAAATCAATTAAATACGGCGTATTGATCGTCTGATACAGTAACAGAACTGGTTTTTCGCATTTAATTTCCGTATATATGTGTTTTCTTTTCTCCACCTACTGTTTGTTTATCCTCTATTTCAGGTAGTGCATGACAATGAGTTCAATGATGACATCAAATAACGTCTATTTTATAACATCATTTATCCCATGTAATTAACCCATTTTGTATAATTATTGCAAAGAATTGTTATTTAATCGTTTGTATTTGAGAATTGCAATAATTATGGAGTACTTGGTGAATATTAACTAAAAAGCACGCATTCTAGAGCTTAAACGAGGATATTTTGAAGATTACTGTTCTGACAAAACAATACGCCATATCCATCAAGGGAAGATTACGAGTATTTGTGACTGCACTCACCAAAGACCACGAAGAAAGAAGATCCAATACGGAGTTATTCCAGGAATGACAATACACCGTATTCAAAGCCATATGGAAATAAAATATTTCTTGTGATATCAAAGTGGTCCTACACCAAGAAAACCCTCGATACGTGGTATCCAAGACTTTGGATTTGCCGTATCGACAATATTCCAGAACCTGTATTAGAAAACTCAAAAACGAGTTTTAAGTGTGCTAAATCATATTTTTGCATACCTTAAACCACACAAAGTCATTTTTAAGAGGAGAAGAAAAGCAGGAAGAGAGTCTTGCAACATGATTTAATTCAATGGAAACAAACTTGTTATCTACTATACTCTTGTAATCATCAGTTTTGGTATCATTCGTTAACTCGTTAGTTTTCATGGCTTAATTATTCTCTTGTATTTGATTATGACGTTATAATGGCTATACTTCGGGGTTTTAGCCTTATCATGAAGATCTAAGTTTGGTTTTTTGGTTATCTCGATTGATTAATTATACGTTGATTGATTGTTAATGTTTATAAATTTAGAACTTGTTTACGTGCTTAAGTATGCGACCTATCATTCAACTTATCTAGTCCTACATATTTAATGCGCTGCAACTTCGGTGTTGTTTGGACGTAGGCTAAGAGTCCGGGATAGCTCTCCATATTGCAACTTATACATCTAGACCAATAGGATCACAAATAACGACCTATCTTTGCCCTTAGATTGTGAGCTTAGTTGGACCTGTAGGTGACCCAGGGATCAATAAGTACGTTCTTGATTAATTGGTAAAGCCTTGGTTAGTGGACTACTAGTGTATGAATTACCATTAAGCAGTAAGTGGGTAAAGTCTCATGGAGCTAGGGTTTAACAAGATAACCATTGCTTTAATCCCTAAGATAGATTATATTCAGGCAATAAGGATGCTTTATGGGATGGTTTAATTGTGACAGTTTCTACGTGATCTAGGTTTAAGGAAGAAGTATCGCCGTAATCTTAGTTTGATATGCCGCCTCGAGATAGTAATCATTGCCACTAAATAAAACATAACCACATTATGATTTGGATTAATAATGGTTAATACAGTTTTCTTATATTTGGCTAGACCGCTCTTTTATCTTCTGTTAATTTGCATGTGTGTGTTTTAGCGTCTTGAATTGGTTTTAGTCACCATAAAACCCGTGCCAGTCTCTTAAGCTAAAAAACCCCCTAATCTATTAGATTTAGGATTAACATAGGTTTAGCATAGGTTTAGCATAGGTTTAGCATAGGTTTAGCATAGATTAGACTAACTTAGATTAGAAAAACCAAAGTATTAATAAATTGAAAGTGTTTCTCGCTCTTAGTGATCACCACCCTACTTACCACAAATCTACCACCGTCCGGGTACACTGCCCGTTAAAGTGTTATTTTTGGTTAATTCGACAAAATATAAATTTAAAATTTGAAATCATAATTTACAACCATACAACGACAGCACATCAGGTTTTTGGCGCCGCTGCCGGGGAGTGAAAATTTAATCTTGATTTTTATTTGATATTTTAGTTTTTAACATTAGATTAGATCTAACATTTAGGACTAGTATAATTTAGATTAGTGTATAATTCTGTGTATTCTGTATATTTGTGTGTTTAATTGTTTGCATATTTAATTGTTTTTCTCTAATACACTGTTCTGGTCGATAACCCGATACGGCGTATCCACTTCCATTGGATACGGCGTATCTAACTTTCTATCCAATACAACGTATTCGTTCAAAAGTAACAGATCTGGTTTTTCATATTCAATTTCCGTATATCTGTGTTTTCTTTCTCCTGAGCCCATCTTACTGATTGTTTATCCCTTGTTTCAGGTAGTGCATGACAAGGAGTTCTATGAACGAACTATTTACGCCTTTCAAGGATCCGAAACAAGAATTTCGATCATCTAGGAAGCACTTTAAGACATTGAGTCTTGATGAATCGAGATCGCCTAATTTCGATCTATTTTCTGACCAAGAAGAATATTCGGAGGAAGAAGTTGCGGAAACAATGGCGGAAACTATGAAACAATACATGAGCAAAACTCGAGCCGACTATGGATCGGGAGTTGCTAGGCCTAAGATCGGGGACAAGGATAGTTTTGAATTAAAAGGCCAATTTCTTAAGGAACTACGTGACAACACCTTTAGCGGTTCAAATCATGAAGATGCAAACGAACATATTGAGATGTTCTTGAGGATCGTGGATTTATTACACATCCCTAATATAACTATAGACCAAGTGATTCTTAGAGCCTTCCCTATGTCTTTAACTGGAGCAGCAAGTCGTTGGCTAAGAAACAAACCATCTGGTTCGATTATAACTTGGGAAGATCTTAAGACAAAGTTTCTAAGCAAATATTGCCCACCTGCTCGTACTACAAAGAAAATAGAGGAGATCAACAACTTTTAGTAAGAACCAGATGAAAACCTTTATCAAGCTTAGGAACGATTTAAAGAACTCTTGATGGAGTGTCCTCAACACTATTTAACAGAGATGCAGGAGGTAGTCTTGTTCTATAATGGATTGGATGTTCTAACTAGACAAATTCTTGATTCAAGGAGTAGCTATTACCACGAAGATGCTACTGATGCTAACGGTAGCCACATCCATGCAATGTGAATACTCTCAAAAATGGCACAATGGAACATCTAGGTCAAGAAGTACTGAAACTTCTGACGGATTGGCAGCTATACAAGCACAACTCTATAATCTTAGAAGAGAGATCAAGAAAGTGATTGAGAAAGTCTATGTTGCTCAGGTTGGATACGAACAATGTAAAGGACCCCATTACACCAAAGATTGCCCACTTAAAGAAGAAGGGAAAACCCTCAAAGAAGCTTATTACACGCAATTTGATGAACCTTTTCAAGGAGGGGGATATAGAGCAGCAACTCCGGGATTCTATCAAAGGAACAATGTGAATTCTTCGTACCAAGAATGAAGGCAATCTATAAAGATACCCTGAGCAAGTTTATGAGTGAATCAGCAAAGAGACATGAAGAAAACTCTAATTTGATTAAAGAAATCTGAGCTTCAAGAGATGCTGCCATTCGAAACCAAGGAGCATCGATTAAAACTTTGGAGATTCAAATCGGGCAAATGAGCAAGGTACTACAAGAAAAAGGATTTGAAAGTCTACCTAGCTCAACTAAAGTGAACCCGAGAGATCAAGTCAAGTCAATCTCGACTACTATTGAAGTTGGTTCATGCCCGATACGCCGTATTAGATCCTCCTAATACGTCGTATCCACTGGACAGAACCGTACACTGATGTACGAGACAGGACAAACAATGATTATGTTTCTAAGTCATTTGAATGGTTACTACTATGATGAAAAGAAGGGATCATATGGACCACAATTCTCGGAAGCTTACTCTAAAGCTTCACATATCAATAATTCCATACCCCGAAAGGAGAAAGACCCAGGGAGTTTCACTTTACCTTGCTTTATTAATAATGTTTGCTTTGATAATGCCCTTGTTGACTTAGGAGCTAGCGTTAGTGTTATGCCTCTCTCGACCTACCTTAACTTAGGATTAGGCGAATTAGCTCACACTAAGTTGACAGTTGAATTAGCAGACAGGACAGTGAAATATCCAAAAGGAATAGCTGAAAACGTGCTAGTAGGTATTGGTAAATTTGTTTTCCCAGTAGACTTTATAATTCTAGATATGCCCGAGGATATCAAAGTGCCCTTGATCCTCGGAAGACCATTTTTGTCTACCGCCCGTGCTAAGATTGATGTTTACAAAAGAAAGATTACTTTAAGGGTCGGGGAAGAAAGGATTGTTTTCACAAGTGTTAAACCTGCTAGTAGTTTAATTAAGAGGGTCTACATGCTAAGTTTAAGAGAAAGAATGGAGCTTGATTTAGAAGCTAGGCTTATGGGAGAGACTTTGGTGATTAATAGATCATTAGACCCTTTGAATGGAGATTACATCAAATTATAACGAAACGGTAATGAAATAACAAAACAGTTTACTAAACTTTTAGCCTCAATATAAAATGAACACTCTTAATAGTGTTAGGGTTTACAAAACCTTGAAGCTGCGAATAACACTATGAACTTCGATATGATTTGATACGATTTTGGTACATCAGCTCTTTAACCTATGACTCCTTTTATACACCAACGGAGTCACAAAAGGTTATAATAATTTTCCTAAGTTATCATGGGATCTTCAAACAATAACTTATACGTATCTTTTACAAAAATATCTCATACTTATCCCGTAAGCAATCTTGATAAACAATCTTCACCTTTATCCTTTCTCTTGTCTTTATCCTTTTGACAGTAGAAATTCTTCTAGCAGTTGTAATCTTTTAGCAGTTATAACCAGCAGCATTAACTTTTATTCTAGCAGCACTAACTGTATACAAGCAGTAGTAACTACTTAGAATATTTTCTTCATTCTTCATCAGCAGTACTAAGTTACACTAGCAGTCACCAATTTATGCTAACAGTTGTAACTTTACTTAAGCAGTACTAACATATACTAGCAGTACTAAGTTAAACTAACAGTAGTACTTTATATACTAGCAGTATTAACTACTTAGTAGTATTTCTTCTAAGTCTCTGAGCAGTCTTAACTTCTATTAGCAATAGTAATATATACTAGCAGTAGTAACTGGCAATACTAACTACTTAGCATATTTTTCACTAATATTACTAACAACACTAAGTTATGCTTAGCAGCAGTAACTCTAACCTTAGCAGTATTAACTCCAAGATCATCATGAAGCCTTTTGATCCCAATACAATCCTCCCCTAAACTTGATGTTCATTTTCTGAATCTTTAATTTTCTTGATTAAAAGCATTATCTTCACTAAGAGGATGCATTTAAACACGTACATGATTCTTGAGCTGTTTTGTCATGAGCTTAAGAAGTTGATAGCACATTTCATTCCAATGGTCAGCTTGAAGCTTCTTGTTTAGCATTTCTATGATTATTGCAGTGTAGATATACTTTTTCTCTACCAGCATAAAGATATGTAGATTTTGAAATCTCACAAAATGTACTCTACTTGAAGAAAATAGCTTCCAAACTGTCACTTTGTGTCCTTGTAGATTTTTCCATACTTCACTTTCTACATTAGGTTCAAACATCACTTTCAGATCACCCCATAACACTCTTTCATATGCCTCCTCTGGCCTTGTATTCCTATGTTTAGCTTTAACTAACTTCCAGAGGGTTTCCAAATCTTCTCTGTCAATACTTTGAAGCATCTTAATCATTGATGAGTACCTTCTTGAACTACCATCAGCTCTTATGATTTGAAAGTATCCCATATTTCCTTCTTTGATGATTTTCCAGTCAACAATGATTAGAGGCTTAGTGGCTAGTGGTATAGCATCAATTTCTACCTCATTATCGGGATCTATCTCCATATGCTTTTTCATCTCTGCTTCAACATCTACTTCAGCTTCTACATTCTTATCTAACTTTTGCTACTTTGAATTATCAGACTCAAGTTCTTCTCCTGCTCTCTTAGAACTGCTTTCTTGTACCATATCTACCTTCTAGGAGCTCTCTTTTACCAACTCTGTATACATATCTACAAACATGTTTAGCATTGTCATGGCTTTATCAAATAACTTCTGAATTTCATCATAGTTTTTGCTCTTCAGCTGATTTTGTTTGTATCCAGCCATGTGTTTCAGATAGGTAGACATTTGACTTCTCTTCTGAGCTTTAGTTGGTGGTTTTCTTCTCTGCTCTTTTGCTCTAAGTCTTGCAAAATGCTTCTTTCTTTTATCCATGAGCTCCACAAACATCTTTGACCTTTCTTCAATGGTCAACTCTTCCTGCTCTTGTGCATGTAATCTTGCAGCTAGCTCATAATCTGCATCTATCATAGCTTGAACATTATCCCATTCAGCAATGTTTGCATCTTCTTCCTTTTGTCTTGCCAGCCTTTCCTATTCTTCTAGTTTAGTTGCAATTATTTTGAAGTCTTTGACAATTCTTCATCAATCAAATTTGAAATTTCTTTTTCAATGGTTTTTCAGGCTCAACCATTTTTTCCTTGCCTTTGTCTTTTTTTCTTTAAGCCTATGGAAGTTGTGATGGTTGTGAAGGTGATGTTGTTGTTGTAAATTCACTTGGCTCTTGAACTACAACCCCTCTAGCCTTGGGTCTTGTAACAGCAGTTGTAGTTGTTGTAGCAAGCAGTTCGTTATCAGCCTTGGTTTAGCTGTTTGATTCTATTAGGTATGGAGCTAGAGTCAAAACTCATCAACAGTTGTTTTTCTCGTTTGTAGCAAGTTAGCTGTAGTAACTTCAGCAGTACTAACTACCTTTTCAACCTCAACTTCATGCTCTTCTAAAAACTTTCATTATATCAAACATTAAAACTATCATCAATTCTCCCTAAGTCTCATCAATCAAGGTAAAACCACTTCATCTGCATTCAATATTAGTAATTTTCCTACCTGGTTTGATGCATCCTCTGATCACCCAAAAACTTTTATCTCAGTGGGATTCTTTTCTTGCAGTTCTAATAACCTTACTTAACCTTTTAAGCCTTGGAGTTTCTGACTTATTCCTTCCTCTCTTAGCTTTTTTGACCCCTCTCCTATTAATTTAGTAATCTCTGCCAGTTGTGAGAGGTCTTAGTGTTCTCCAAGTCAAGAACTCTTTCAGATAGTTTTGTATAAAGTTCCAACAATTCATTTAGTTTTAGTCTATCCTCACCACTAAGTAGTAGATCATTGGAATGTATAGGTACACTTTCCACATTTTGAGTCTTATCTGCCATAGGTTGTGTAGGATCACTAGGTTGAGAAACCTCAGTGTTCTGTTTCTTGGTCTTCCTATGCTTTTGCTTCTTTGGAGGTTGTGATGATGATGGTTGATTAATGGTGGACGTGTGTTGGGTAACAGTAGGCATTTCAGAACCTTCACCCTCTTATTGAGCTTAAACCATCATAGTTTGAAATAGAAGGGTAACTCTCCCAGAAAAACCTTTTCCTTCTCTCTTCATATTGGTGTGAGAAGGTGTAACATAAATTTCTTTATGTTTAGTCATTCCTTCAACTTGTTTATCCAGGAACACTTGCACAAACCTTGGATACATTAGAAACTTAACCCTACCCTCCAAGTTCTTCACCATATTATCAAAAATGTGCTTGGAAAAGTTAAATTTTTGGTTTGTGGCAAGACAAATGATAGCTAAGGCCATAATGCTACTAAATTCGTTCCAAGCAGTAGTCTTAGCACTAAGGCATTGTAGATTTGTATGGATAAGAAATTTCCATTGAGGTGAAAAGAAAGCTTTATAGAATCTAAGCTTTTATGTAAGCTTTTCATACCCCATTCTTTTTAGTTCTGCAAAAATGGTAGCATTGGGTAGACATTCAGTACCTTCAGCATCTTTTAATTGAAGAGCTCTTCTCATACTCATCTCAGTGATGATCACCTTCTTCCCATATACTAGGGCTTGTATCTGCACTTCCTCATTGACAGTCTTTGCCTTGGCAGTATCCCAGAACTGCTTAATGCATGAAGTATAGATGGTGGGATTCACCGTTAGCGCATATCTGATAGAACTTGCATTCAAAAAGTCAATAACTCCTTTAAACCCATCACTTTCTTCCCAAAAAAGTGCTCTCACGAACTGCAGGTGCGCATTTTGACCCCTAACTGGTCTAATCCTCTATCATCATTTTCAAACATTTGAATCTCTAGCTTCTTACACGATTACCAACATCGACACGTTTCCTTGTATCATTCAATAATAGCACTTGAGTCATAAGTCAGACTTAGAGCTGATTCGTCATGTACACATAAATAACTGATAAGCATGTCCATAACATGATATGACTTCTAAACATGTACAATGACAAATCAATCACAACAACATCACACATCACCAAGTACTAATCAAAACAAGCCTTCATTTTCCTCATCACTAAAAGTTAATACATAGTTGCCAATGTTCATGAAATGAATACAAATTGTACACCAATAGCATCAAGTCTCCAACTGAAGATTCAGTATGAGTATTACACAATAAAGGTACTAGCAAAGAATCTAAACTACGAATCATCATGAGGAGATTCTCGCGGCTCCGGTGATGAACTCTCCACATCTTTGACTGGAACATCGATAGCTTCATTCGGTCTTTCTTCGAACATAAATCCCCTATGAATCATCTCTTGATATAACTCATGAGCTTGAACTCTAGTCCAATATAGATCTCTCTCGACTATTTCGTTATGCATACAAAGGAATGTGTGTGCTTAACTCGCTTCTTCAAGTTCCTTCTTCAACTTCTTACAATCGACTTTCTCTTCGGCATTACCAAGCTTTTCAACCACCTTTTCCATTGTAGCCATTCCTTGCTCCACACTAGAATGCAATTCATTACCCAAATCCAAAATCAACTTACCATAATACTCGTCCTTTACTTTTCCCTTCTTTTCGACCAATGCATGCGCCATCTCGCGACCACATTGTCATTTTGAAAGATTAGCAATCTGACCAAAAAGAGAGTTAATGTCCCTCCTTATGAGACTAGGCAATAGACCATCACTGTATTCTCGAAGAAAAGGAGTAATAGACGGTTCACCTACCTCATGGACACTAGCAGGAACAGTCTCATCCTCGTGCTCAATCATGTTCTCAACCTCAATCACATCCTTAGGTTCTGACTCAGAAGCAAGCGCGTGAGGTTAGAAGGATCCATCGCTTTGTAAGGATACTGTCAACTCTGTTTATTCTCATAGTCCTTCAAACTCTTCTTCTTCTTGGGGTTCTTAATCGTCCTCAAAATTTCTTCCTTCTACCGGTCCTCGTCTATCATCCTCTAAGACAGGCTCGGAAACAATAGGAACATCATCATGTTGATTTGGCTCAACAACGGCTACATCATCCACATGATCAGGAGGGATTACGTTCAACATAATAATCTAGAAAATATCATATAATACTTACTTAATAACGTATCACTTCTAATTCTTATTCAATAGCGTTCCAATAAGAATACTATTATCAAAATAACGGTTCACATAAAAGGGCAACAAATAAAAATTCACAATTCGTGACATTCTCGTTCCGTATATACCTCAATTATATTTCAAACATATATAATAATAGTTATCATATAGTCATGTCATTCTATGGATACAACACGTGTAAAAATGTACCAATACATAACACTTTATGCATCCAACACATTCCTAAATATATCCATACATAACCATTTATACCTACAACACATATGTAAATATACCTATACATAAGAATTAATAAATTTGCCTCTTCTTTCTATATGTAACAATTGGCAACGAGGAGTCTCGGCGTGCGTGTAGAAGCGTCATAGTTTAGGTTTTCAAAAAAGACTTGACCTAGTTCTCTATAACCTTAGGCTCTTGATACCACTCTATAACACCCCACCCAACATACATTGGATTGCGCCAACGAAATTTGCAATTGGATGTTACTAAATAGCACCATTCACCAAGATAATAGAAAACGACCCAAATGAGACGTTTAACAAACATGTGTTCCATTATTGATCAGAGTTAAAAATGCGTTAGGTCCTCATAGAATCGCAACCACAACCATTACAACATTTAAAAAACTATTGTTTCAAAATAAAGTATATAACTGGGACATTGTCAGTTATTGTACCAGACCATGAACATCACGAATAGTCCTTTCAACCAAATCCATTACACGTACACGACCTGCATGCCATCGTGCCTTCATCCTTGTTACCTGGATAACACAAGTTTAAGACCGTCAAACAACAATGTTGTGAGTGAAATTCATAGAGTTTAAAATAATTAATAAGCAATAAACTTTGAACACTAAAATTAGTTCTTGGGAAAACAAAGCAACGAATGCAATGTATAGCAACTTCTTTACTTTCACGCAATAAGCTCATGACACCGAACGTTAATAGTACGTATGCCATTTCATATGTTCATGTGCCCCAAAACATGGTATTATTGTCATATAACTACTACTTTCTAAATACAAAATGGTCGTTTGACAGGGTGGTCACAAGGATTCAAACCCCGGACAGGGTTGTCAAACCCCACTAGATCTATTTAATGCTTTAGCAGTTCACCTTACAAGCGATTACGGTCCATAAATAAAGGGACTTTGTGACAATAGCAACTTATCGAAACAATCCCGGTAATCCAGGTCCAAGCATACCATAAAATTATACGTGGTCGATTTATAAAACAAACATGTATCCCCCTCGTGGGTTTAAAAGCAATTAAAAGATTTAAATGCGAGGCTACGAACTCACCTTAAGCAAAAGATCCAAATCAATCAAATCAACAAGCGCAAATAGCTTCACGTCTTAACCGCGACCTATATAATACATATATGGCGGTACGTGACTAAAAGTATAATAACTCATATAATGCATACTGCAAATTATATATAATATATATAATATAATATACTATCTATTATAAATAATAATATATATAGTAATTAAAATATATAATAAGATATATACTTACTATTACGTAAAATATAATCATATACTACAATCTCCAAGTGCGACGCAAAACATTTCACTTTCACGTACTTAACAATATTACGACACTTTTCTATAAAGTTTCCATTTTTAGAAAGTTACCAAAAGTAAGGATAATATATTCCGAACTTCATATTTTGTTACTAATTAACTAACATTACTAACCCATTGCTCATTATAACCCATATTCAAAAGTTTACGCAAGTTTGACTTTCAAAAGTCAAACTTCGTAGTTGACTTTTTACCTCAAAATAACCAAACTTGACCCGGCCGTAAAATCTTCATATTTAGGAGTTACAAGGCCCACCTTATATGAAAACGAACCTTAGAACATCTTTTATCATATTTAAAAGGCTAAAATAGATTTCAAAAATTTCTCAACTCGCTACGGTCAAGACAAACTTTCTGGTCAAACTTAGTCAACTCGAAACCCATTAAAATGACATTTTTGACATATTTCAACTATCAAAACCCGCTTAACTAGTCTATATAATTATACCAAAACCATCAAACTTTGGTCAATAACCAAACACACTTTCAATAATTTCTGCACTTGAATCTTATAGCAAAAATCATATGACACGCAATATAACTAAATTAATCAAACAAGAATACAATTAGAAGGCTCACAATGCTATAACAAAGATCAATTTTTGTTTCCCCCTTGCCTTTTGAATTCAGACAAACCCAAGACCCAAACAAACTAAACCATTTTCAACAACCAACTTCAATACAACAATAATCTAACCCCTTTAAACACACCCTTATACTTGAAAGATGCAAGAACACACCAAAAATCTAACTTCTTCAAAACTTAGTGCATGTGAGGTTTTATTAGTGGGTTTTGTAGCTCTTGAAACAAGGATTAATAATATGTAATTTGATCTTAATGCATGTCGAAGATTTGACGGTGGTGGTGAGGGTTTCTTGTGGCTGATCATGAATAGTAACAAGGGAGGAAAGAAAAATAATTTTTGACTAAAGTGTAAAATGGAAGTGAAGGTGTCCTTTTAAAACTAGTACAAAATGGTTTCTTTTATAAATAAAGTCGGTCAACAAGCTCGGGTCACACCACCTTAGTAAATATTTTAAATCCGTCCCACTATATTTACATTAAAACGTTTAATAAAACGTTAAACCACGTAAAACATGACTTTTAGACACCGTTTTTACGAAAACTCAGGGAAGCGTCGTATAATACAAAATAACATATTCACGCTCCCAGAGCAACAATATAAATTTTTCTGACTTTCTTAGACGTTAAAAACAAAAAGAAACTAAATCATAGATTGAAATTACCCTATAATGGAAATCCTCATCAAACCTTATATAGTATAAACGACTTTAACTATTTACGTAGCAAAAATAATTATTGTAGATCACGATAAACGTTGACCTGAAACTCTGGTTGTTACACTCTTTCTCTCTCTAAACTCTTCATTGAATCCATAGCTTGTGTGTATTAAGAGATTCTACAGATTAGTTATCTAGAATGTTTATAACGCAAGGGCTTAAGTTGTCATATTGTAATAGATAGGATGTGATAAGCCTTTAAATACCCCTCATGACTCTCCATGAGGGGTGTGGCTAAGTGTGTATTGTTTTCCTTCTTTCTCTTTCTAATAAAACATTCCATTTACTTTCCACCATCTCTCTCTCTCTAAGTATCTCACCACCACCACCATGATGGTGGTTGGCGTATTTTTTGGCCGGCCACCCAACACCATAATAACATAAACTAGAATAGATAAACGATCCTAACAGACTCATTATTTCTTAAATTACAACAACTTGCTTTCTCTCTCATTCAACCCTAGAATTCCACACATCTTGATTAGGATTATGTGAACCGGAATTAAAGCATGTTAGTTGAGTCATATTAGGCCATGTATGAAAAGACAATACACATTTATACTTTGCGTACAATGCAGTAGGCAAATATAAAAATATATTTGTCCCAAACATGAGAAAAATACAGGAGAACCTATCGCACTATAAATTCCCAATTTGACCTAACCTATTAAATTGCTTCTAGGAGTGAAGTTTGGGTTCATGTATAACCTGTAAAAATGGTACGTGTTTTGGCTTTAATATCACCACTATTGATAGCTCATATTCATTCTCTAATTTGATTAAATGGTTCTTCCTAAATATGCCTAATAATAGTCTACATTGATTGATTTTGTATCTCATTAGGGGTGCATACTAAAGAAGTAGAAATTAGGATTCTCCAGTGCTTTGAAGTTTCAAGACGATAACTTGCTCCCATGTAATGCAATTATATGCCTTCATGATTATCTTGATGCTCAACGTTTATTTGCTTAGCTATTGAATGCATGTTTATTATAAAGGATTTTGACTTCTTCTAGCAATTTAGATAAAATATATCTTAGTTTATCTTAATAACGCATGCTACTAAATGCTAAATGCTAACATGATTTACATGACAATTACATTTAAATTATCAAGTCTTGTATGCGTCATTTTATATGACTTACGTGTTAATTGTGCACCTATACTATGTCAGCTTGATGTATAACAATTAACTTTTAGATATCATATAGTCTTACACATTAATCTCATTGATTATTGTGTTGATGCATGCTTAGATAAACTTGTATGCTTAAATCTATATGTCTTATGCATCAAGGTATATTTTTTATCACACTAGAATATTTTTCTTCACGTCCGTGTCACAAATCTAAAAAGTCAAAAGAGTCGTAAAATGGTCTTAAATCTCCCAGAGTCTTCATTCATACATTCCTTTAATCATCATCTCACCTTCTTTCAAATAATCCACTATTTTGTTAAGGAACGGTTAAATACAAATCTAACACTCCTCCAAGTAGGTTTGACAACTTAAATATTTTATCTAAAATATTCAAGTATCTTAAACTTGTAATCGCAAACGTTAAAGGTCATATCCAAAATTCATTGTAACACCCCCAAATTGGGTCGCAGCGTAAATATGTTCGAAAGTGTTACTTCATGAGTACCTTTGCACAAGCTATGAGAGAACGACCTCTAACGTAGTGTTTGGTACGTTGCAATGAGAGTTGGAATGGAAAACAACATTACGACAGAATGAAAAAATCATGTTTGTTTACAATAATGGAATGTAATGACTTATTACATGCAATCACTCATTACATAAAAAACTATCATTTTCATTCATTAGGGACCCCTTGTTTTTTCCCTTCAATACAAAACACTGGTGGTACATTTGGACCTTGCGGCTATGAACTTCTCCAACTTCCTCTTGCTTAACCTTCCTTGGGCATTGGTTCCTAGTATGGACTTTCTCACCACAATCATAACAACTCAGAATGGGCAGAGCATTTGCACCCATGGCAACATTCTTCTCCTTGCAATACCTTGCCTTGTGCCCAACCTTTCCACACTTATGGCACTTGATCGTATAGTGTCCAACATGGCGAGTAAAACAACGTTCACACAAAGGAAGTGATCCAGAAGACACCTTTCCATCAGTAGGAGCAGTAGTCATAGCTCGCGCGTTCCTTTGCTTTTGGTTATTCTGCAAAGTTTGGCGTGAGTTGTATTTATGGTTGCTCTTACCACTATAATTCCCACTTTGAAAGCTCTCCCACTTTCGCTTCTTTCCTTCTAGAATTCTTTCATCTCTAGCTTGCGATTTCTGTTTCATCAACTTATGAGCCATACACACAGCTTTTTTTAGGTTAACAGGCTTAGAAGAAATGACTTCACCTTTGATGTTATCAGTCAATCCCTGGATGTAAGCATCAACTTTTACTCTTTTCGGTTCAACCATTCTCGGACACATCAATGTTAACTCATTAAACCTATGAGTATAAGCCACAATGTTATACTCCTTGACCTTCAAGTTCCACAGTTCGTGCTCCATTCTTTGAACTTCTTCTATTGGACAAAACTCTGCAGTCATCAATTGTTTCATCTCAGTCCAAGGCAATTGGTTCACAGTCTCCAAACCCATAGTTGCAACCTTAGCTTTCCACCAAGTCAAAGCAGGACCTTGCAGTGTTGGAGCAGCAAACTTAACCTTCTTTCCCTCTACACATTCACTGATTCCAAAAACACTTTTAGTTTTCTCGAACCATCTTCGCAATTTAACAGCTCCCTTAGTACCATGAAAAGAAATAGGATTGATGCTCATAAACCCATTAAAAGTGCACTCACGAACAGCAGGTGCGGCATCTTAACCCCTAACTGGTCCAGATCCTCTAGCATCATTTCCAACATTCGCATCTCTAGCTCGCTCAGCAACGATATCAGCATCGACACTTGATCATTCGACGAATAGCAGCTTGAGTCATCGGTGCAGACTTTAGAGGCATGTTATCATGTTTACATAGAAAATAATCTAATAAGCATTCATAGCATGATTTACTCATAACATGGTACAATAACAAATCAATCACAACAACAGCCACACATCACCAAGTAGTAATCAAAAGATAGTCATTCATTTTTCATCACTAAAGAGTTAATACATAGTTACATTGTTTCATGAAATGATACAAATTGTTACAACCAATAGCATCAAGTCTACTAACTGAGGATTCAGTTTAGTGATTACACAATAAAGGTACTACTAATGAATCTAAACTATGAAGTATCATGAGAGATTCTCGTGGCTCCGGTGATGAACTCTCCACATCTTCGACTGGAACATCGATAGCTTCATTCGGTCTTTCTTCGAACACAAATCCCATATGAATCATCTCTTGATAGAACTCATGAGCTTGAACTCTAGTCTAATAGACATCTCTCTCGACTTATTCGTTATGCATACGAAGGAATGTGTTGCTTAACCTTGCTTCTTCAAGTTCCTTCTTCAACTTCTTACACTCGACTTTCTCTTTGACATTACCAAGCTTTTCAACCACCTTTTCCATTGTAGCCGTTCCTTGCTCCACACTAGAACGCACTTCATTACCCAAATCCAAAATCAACTTACCATAATACTCGTCCTTTGCTTTTCCCTTCTTCTCGAACAATGCATGCGCCATCTCGCGACCACATAGTTGTTTTGAAAGATTAGCAATCTGACCAAAAAGAGAGTTAATGTCCCTCCTTATGAGACCAGGCAATAGACCATCACTGTCCTCTCAAAGAAAATGAGCAATAGACGATTCACCTGCCTCATGGACACTAGCGGGAACAGTCTAATCCTCATGCTCAATCGTGTTCTCAACCTCAATCACATCCTCAGGTTTTTACTCAGAAGCAGGCGGCGGAGGGTTAAGAGGATCCATCTCTTTTTAAGGATATTTCAACTCCGATTAATTCTCATCTTCCTCGAACTATTCTTCTTCTTGGGGTTCTTCTTTTTCCTCAAATTCTTCCTCTTCCAGGTCCTCGTCTTCATCCTCTAAGACAGGCTCAGGAACAACAGGAACATCATCATGTTGATTCGGCTCAACAACGAGTACATGATTGGGAGGTATTACGTTCAACATGATAATCTAGAAAATATCATATAATACTTACTTAATAGCATATCACTTATTATTCTTATTCAATAGCGTTCCAATAAAAATACTATTATCAAAATAACGGTTCGCATAAAAGCCCAACAAATAAAAATTCGCAATTCGTGACATTCTCGTTCCGTATATACCTCATTTATATTTCAAACATATATAATAATAGTTATCATATAATCACATGACATTCTATGCATACAACATGTACATAAATGTACCAATACATAACACTTTATGCATCCGACACATGCCTAAATATATCCATACATAACTATTTATACCTACAACGCATACGTAAATATACCTATACATAAGAATTAATAAATTTACCTCTTCTTTCTATATGTAACCAATAGCAACGAGGAGTCTCGGCGTGCGTGTAGAAGCGTTATAGTTTAGGTTTTCAAAAAGACTCGACCTAGTTCTCTATAACCTTAGGCTCTTGATACCACTCTGTAACACCCCACCCAACATACATTGGATTACGCAGTGGAAATTAGCAATTGGATGTTACTAAATAGCACCATTCACCAAGATAATAGAAAATGACCCAAATGAGATGTTTAACAAACTTGTGTTCCATTATTGACCAAAGTTAAAATGCATAAGTCCCGACATAATCCGCAACCACAACTGTTACAAACATTTGAAAAAACTATTGTATCAAAATAAAGACATTGTTTTTTAGAAAAAACCAATAATTTTAAAGACATTGTTTTTTTTAATAAGACCATAATACAAAAGTATCTTCACAATTCATCACACGTACGACACCTCTACACCATCGTTTCCCTCATCTTTAGTTACCTGGGATAAAACAAGTTTAAGACGTCAACAACAATGTTGAGTGAAATTCCATAAGTTTAAAATAATTAATAAGCAATAAACTTTGAACACATAATTAGTTCTCGGGTAAACAATTCAACGAATGCAATGTATAGCAACTTCTTTTCTTTCACGCAATAAGCTCATGACACCACACGTTAACAACACATATGGTATTTCATATGTTAATGTGCCCCAAAACAAGGTATTATTGTCATATACCTACTACTTTCTAAATACAAAATGTCCGTTTGACAGGGTGGTCACAAGGATTCAAACCCCGGACTGGGTTGTTAAACCCAATAGATGTATTTAATGCAATAGCGTTCACCTTACAAGGCGATTTGTTGAGAATCGACCAGCCCATCTAGGATTAGTTTTATGAATAACATTAATACGCAACGGAATAATAAGAACAATAATGCTATTCAACAAGGTTTTAATAGAACATTGAAGCCTTCATTATATTTGATCAGAATAAATAAGGCTACACCAACTATCTAATAAACTAACTACTACATAAACTAATAAGCTAACTATTAGACTCTCATTGGAGAGATCTAACTATGATGGATAATCAAACTATTCACCCTACCTCTCTTTATATACTAGAGAGGCTAGGGTTTACAAGAAAACCTTAGTCAAACATATCATAATGTTGATTTTGTAACTTCCAATCATCATTAATGTTTTAGTCAAAGTCCAACATATCATATTAATGTTGATTTTGTAACTTCCAATCAACATTAATGTTTTAGTCAAAGTCCAACATATCATATTAAGTCCTTCTTGTTTCATTTATCTTCATATAAGCATATGTAGTTTTGTAATCATCAAATCTTAGATCCCAACAATATTCCCCTATTTGATATAACAAAACAATCTTCATAAATGAAACAATCTTCAGAGCTTCCCCTTGACTTAAGATCTTCTTGTACATGTCACTACTCATAAATAAGCTGCAATCCATATAGTCTTCTTCCCCTTTTTGTAATCATTAAATAGGGGTCATCTGTAGATAAGCAACTTGTGAACACTTCCCCTTAAGTGGTACATGTAGATGGTTAAACATGTTAACAATAAGCTTCCCCTGAAAGTATGCTAACCATCTCTTGAATCTCGAACTCAGTAGGCTCCAAGTAGTAATTATTGATGAAGAAAAATGAGTATAACCCATATGTTGAAGAAGTAGAATTTCCTAAACTTTTGTCTTATGTCTTGCACTATTCACATGACGTCGAACTCATACCAAACTGGAAAACGTATAAGTAGACCTCAACCTCTTGACAAAATCCTCATCTATACGAGACATTGAGCACAATAACGTAACTTCTTAAAGTGATAGCAAATGTACGTAGTAAGCATCATAAGGTAGATCGTACACCTTTGCTAGATTCATCAAGTCTTCGTCACAACAATTAAGCACAAACAAGTTACCTCAAAATGTTGTAAGCCATTTGAGATATGATAAGAACACAAACCTGTGAAAATCAACTACAACATCAAATAAGCAATAACCAATTTTCTTCATAATAATCCCCAAAAACGAGCCATTATTTCATCATCTATCTGATATCTGCCAAAGCTAGCGGTACAAACTAGCTATATCAGATAAACCAAACGGTATTAACTAAACTCCCATTTAGCAACGCATTTTCTGTCCCAAAACTGTTACAAAGCTGTCACCATACCGTCACAGATCTATTGCAAAAACTGTCACTAATCCAATTGCTCCTTCCTCCCAACTCTTTTAGTGACACACAATCTATCACTAAGTTGTTGCTATTCTGTCACAGATCACCAGCGGTACAAACTCTATAAAGAGCGGTACTAACTTCTAAATATGAGCG
>BQNB010063264.1:8357-35754 GCA_026074375.1 Tanacetum coccineum | reverse complement strand
AACTAAAGTTCTAGAGTACAATCTTCCTATGACTCAACATATTTACTCAGGTTGCGTGACGTGGCTGTTTACTATCATTCTACTATATCAAAATTCCCCGGTTAAGATTGTGATAAGGTCGTTAGCTTTCATTTTGGAATATTTAATACATCTACCTACCAGGTGAAGTTCATAACCTCGCCTTTACTCATTTTACATGTTTTATAAACCCGCGAGGGGGATACATGCTTGTTATAATCTCTTTAATGCTTTCATAAACCCGCAAGGGGGATACATGCTACAAATAACGAATACAAATGTTTTACCAGACTGTGGATGTTAATCTGTTAGTATCATAAATCCTTCAAGTCGTTAAATTTGACTTCGAGTCGTTAAATTGACTTTGGATATTAATATGTTGATATATGAGCTCTTCAAGTTGTTAAATTGACTTTGGATATTAATAAATCCTTCAAGTCATTAAATTTGACTACAAGTCGTTAAATTGACTATGGATGTTAATCTGTTAGTATCATAAATCCTACAAGTCGTTAAATTTGACTTCGAGTTGTTAAATTGACTTTGGATATTAATGTGTTAGTATCATAAATCCTACAAGTCGTTAAATTTGACTTCGAGTTGTTAAATTGACTTTGGATATTAATGTGTTAGTTTCATAAATCCTACAAGTCGTTAAATTTGACTTCGAGTCGTTAAATTGACTTTGGATATTAATAAATCCTTCAAGTCGTTAAATTTGACTTCGAGTCGTTAAATTGACTTTGGATGTTAATATGTTGATATATGAGCTCTTCGAGTCGTTAAATTGACTTTGGATGATAATGTGTTGATGACATGAGAACAAGACCAATCAGACCAAACAAGGCAATAACGGGATAATACATTGTTACTATGATTCATTGCGATTATTACTAATAACGGGTATATAATAACATGACCCAAGATCATAACAATATCATTTTCATAATAATTGTGTTTATACAATTATTATACTATTACTTGTATTCAAACTGTTTATATCAAACCTATGAATTTCACTCAACCATTGTGTTGACTTTTTAGCATGTTTATCTCAGGTAATTGAGCAAGTTGCGGCACGGAGTGGCATGGACTCGAAGATGGCTGAACTGTTATCATTCAAACATGATGTTTTAGATTTTGGGACCTGCATTTTGTAAAAACTCTGAATATAATGAATGATAACTAAATTTTTCCAACAACGTCTCTTTTGAGTCGTTTTCTATGATTATGATTGTTGTATCCATGAAGTAATACCCCAGATTAGCTTCTGCTGCTATATTGTAAAAATAGGGGTGTTACAGATTGGTATCAGAGCCATGGTTATAGAGAACAAGGTCAAAACCTTAACTATAACCACATTTCATTTTTCAGCCATCAAAGTCCTCCGTGCCACTACATTCCGGAACAAGTATGTAAATATACATATCTATTATACTATTACATAAATAACTTATGTTATTTACAAACTAGGTTGTTATCAGAACGATGTCTTCTCCCAACCGCTCTACTTCCGATATTGAGGATGCTTTTTCCTCTATGAATATTCTTAACTATACTTCGGTCTCATCGGATTATTTCCCAGCTTCATCAGGAAGCAGTTCTTTTAACTCTTCGGAAAACTCTACTCTTATAGCCCTTCCTGTAAGGAGCATACCAAGAAACTCCCAATGTCAGCTTTTGGCTTGAAATTTTCCGTAGATCTTCTCTATCATTTTGATAGGAAAGACAGAAGACCAAAATACTCAGAGAATGTAAGATCAAGCTTCCTTATTCATGTACAAGCTTCATAAGGGGTTTTGTTTTGTGACGAGTATGAATTAGGGATCGTTTCTGGGTATACAAGCAGTAGCTACCAAGGCTTCTGCCTCATAGGAAAATCGATGCTTTTGGAATATCAACATTTTACTGTGCTTCCATAATTGTACGATTTCGTCCTTTCGACAAACGCCCGTATATCTAGTTTTGATTGAGGAGTTCTCGGAACTTACTTTTGATGAAATATGCCAACCATCTTAATAGGATTTAGAATAACTTTGGTTGACGATTTCCGTTCCATTATCTGTTCGGATGTATGCTGACTGTTTTGTTGAGACAACCGATATTTTGCTTAAGAAAGTTGATGACAAACTCTGAAGGTTTCATAACTTTGAATCTTTAAAAACATTTTACCCATATGAATGTTGATTAGTCTAGCCCGATGACTAAAATGTATTTCTTCCCATTAATACTTTGGACTCTCATTGGACCACACAGATCCATGTGAAGGGTATGAAGAACTTCCATATTTGTGTTTTTAGTATTTGGTTTGTGGGAGAACTTCTTGCTTTTTCCATGTTGACAAGCTGAGCAAAGATGATCTTTTTCAAACTTCAATCTTGGTAGATCTCTAACCAGATCTTTTCAAGCAAGATCATTGATTGTGCTGAAGTTTAAATGGTTTAAACGACGATGCCACAGCCATGATTTAGACTTGAAAGCTTTGGACAACAAGCATATTGGAGAAGACTTCATCATATCATCAATCGATATCGTTTACAAATTGGTGCGAAGACTACCTTTAAGTAAGTCTACTACATTAATATCACGAACAAAGCAAGAATGCTTTCTGAAGGCAAGTTCAAGATCATAATCACAAAATTGCCCTATAGAGAATAGATTGTGTCCAAGTCCCTCCACGTAGTATACTCTGGAGATCACACTATCACCAATAACATAATCTCCATAACCCATGATAGCTCCGAAGTGATCATTCCCGAATCTGACTGACCCGATGAACTTTTCCACAAAGTTCTTGAGCTTTGAACGATTTCCCGTCATATGTTTTGAACAGCCTGAGTCCATATACCAAAGGATGACCTGTACGACCTGCATTTGAAAACAGTCGGGTGTGGAGAGTTTGGAATTTTAGTTCCCCAATTTTTGTTGGGGTTCTGGTGGTTAGTAGTTACGATAGAACATTGCATAGAAAGCTTAGTTAAAGGGCACAGTTCACCTAAGGCAAATTTCTTTCCTGTGGGTCTCCATTGATAACCACAATTAAGTTTTCCTAAGGCGACTTTCTTTCCTGTGGATCTCCATTGATAACCAACATTAGCAAATAGTTTGCCCGTTGCTTTCCAAACCTGCTTGGTCTTGTTCAAACTGTTATCAGACAGTTTGCCTTTTGGTTTCCAGATCTGCTTCCCTTTATTCAAGACAATTTTAACAGTGGGGGTAGCATTCACAGAATTCAAGATATTAACAACACACATTTCATGACTTGCAGAGTTTAAACATTTGTTACAAGTTTTGCACACAGATTCAGAATTCGAATTAATTACAACACGCTTAGAGCTAATGCTAGAATCAACCCGATTCACTTTTGTCCATACTGACTTATTTGTCCTAGGGTGGTCTTCTACTTTCTTCTTATTCTCAGTCTTAGCAGGCAGGATCCTATTTTTCTTTGTATTGCTTCTAGGCTTTGATCCGCTTGCTTCAGTGGAAGTGTTTACTCCTGTAGAATGAATCACAGGAACATTAATCTGTTGAACTTTCTGGTGCACTTCGTGTTTCTGTGTGTTACTAGATGAAGTTCCTGGTTTATCATTAAAAGTTACTTGCTTTTTCCTAGTAACAGGGGTAGGGAGCCTTGTTATCCTCTTTAATTGAAACTTTTTGGCAAGTGCCAATCCACATATTCAACAATTCCTGAGATAGCTTAGTGTATTAAGGCAAGCATAGTTATGTGTAATTATCCATTGGTTTAACTACTCATAGCTTCCTCTACAACTCCCTAACTGTTTTCTAACTACCTCTCCTTAAGATGGCTGATATAGGTTAAAGAGCCCTGTCCTATGTTCTTACGGGATGAGGGAATGGGCCTTAACGTCTTATCAATGGCCTACTGCCAGGCGCAAGAACTTTTGGTTTTGACATAGTCACAAGTTGAAACAAGACTCTTTGCTTCGCAATTGACTTTTAGACTCTCAATTCATTTTAACAAGTAGATGTCTTTCCACTTGTGTGAGGCTCGAGTTATCTTAATTGAGTCATACAATTCTTGTAATGTGTTTGAACCTTTTCTAGTTCTACTCTAACGCAATCATTTTATTTCAATAGAAGGTAGTGACATCTTTAGCATTATAAGGCTCACAACTTCTGTCAAATCACACAAACGACTAAACTTTCATTTTCTAATCACGTGTCTTTTTCTTGGAATCTGATGTTTCGAGATTCTTGATTCTTAAAGAATGAGTTAAAATCGAGCTCCTGCAATGTGTGTGAATTTGATATATCAAAACTTTCTTGAAGATGTTGATACTTTAATTGCAAATTTAGGCATTCCCCTTCAAGTTTTGAAATAAGTTTTGACTTATCATGAACTTTAGACATGTCAGATTCAAATCTAACAACGTGATTTTTTCCACATCATACAGCCATTGATCGACAAACAATTACAATCAGATTCTCTCAGTTTTCAATGAGAAATGTATTTCTTTTCCAATTTCACCACATTGCTTGTCTACAGTATTCTTGTCCACTTCGTATTTCATATTGGATCAAAAATTTCTTCCATTTTCTTTACTTCCTTTACAGAGGGCTGTTTGAACTCCAACAAAGTGGTTTCTTTAAGAGTTTTTGAAAAATGAATAACTCAGTGAGGTAACATCTTTGTTGTTTGCCTCAAAACTCTTCCCCCTCTGTATTACCAGTTGGGGCGATTCTAAGTTTTGCAAGTTTTGTCAAATCCGTGAAAAGTTGTGTGAGTACATAAAGATTAATCTTCACTTGACTTTTAGTTGGAAGAATTCTAGGACAACTTGACAGGATTATTGGGTAGATACACTGTCAATGCTTGAAATTTGGTTTGGAGCCTAAGGCCAACCTTTTATTTCCTGTTGTTTCATCTATGGACCAAAATATATGTTCTGGGGTCGATTTCTTTGGGGGCAAGGGTTCGAAGAAAGTTCTCTTTCAAAATCGAGGGGGGGGGGGGGCAATCCTAACTTTATTTTCCATACATAGAGGGCTTTGCATTTTCAACAGCATTCTATTCCTAGTTATCTCAGCTAACTCACGCGTATTCGCTCTGAGTCATGTATACAGTGGTGTGTGATTGGAGTGACAAGTACATGACCATCTATACAAGAGCAGACTGACTTGCTTTTCACGGAGCGAGCATAAGGGATTTTGTAGCCTATTGCTACCTGTGCGATTTCATTCATAAAATATTTAGGTTTACACAACATTGTGAACTGTTTGATACAGACTGATCCTGTTTTGTATCATCTATCTTCAATCTTAACTTTTAGCTTCTTTAGGTCCAAAAAATTCCTTCAGGGAATTTTGGTCTTCTTTGTTTACAATCTTTTTCAAAAGTGTTACATCTACTGTCTTTGACTTATAACGTCAACGGTAGAACTAAGGAGTAATTGTGCAAGAATAACTTCAGATTTTAAAGAACGTTTTCCTTTCTATTTCGTCTGAGATAATTATTCTCATGTTCATAACAATTTCGTCTCTATCAGTTAATTCAAATTTTGCCCTTTTTCATACTCCCCGACCAGTTCCTTATATCTCTCAAATCAAGGTCACTGAGTCATGAACTACATGGTCTTGGCTTATTATTGCTATTCAACTTTGTCACCCCTGTTTCATGCATTCATTGAAATTGACATCAAACATCATTTTTCGCACAGAAGATATTTTCTTTGAACAAACATGATCTTCTTTGTCCTTCCACATACTGAATCATACGGAATAATAATACTATTTACACGATAGTCACATCGAGGTCAACACGTATTGTGTGTTCATCGTTTGCATCTCGTTACTTCATGATATCTCATCTAACTGATTTTACAAAGTGGATCATGATCATCGTACCTCAGAAGAGTATTTGAGTCCATATGATGTCCCGGCTTCATCGTAAGATATTCGATCTTCCGGTGTGAGTTTGTCATGAACATGGTCTGTGGATGTGACCTCGTCAACAACAAAGTCGAATGCATCACATTCATCAGCTTCAAAGACATGGTCCACATTAAGTGCCAAATCATTCTCGGGTAAAATCATTCCACATCATTATCAACGTTGGTAACCTGTTCTCCTGCAAGAAACAATGACTGTTCTTCATCCAGTACTAGCAGCACTCTCCGCTGGGCTTGCATTAAGTAGCATCTGTCCTTGAAAGTAGTCTGAATCTTGAAGTCGCTTTGGCCTTTGACATTCTCCGTGCTATTGCCCAGTCCGTATAGTTTGTGAGCCCTTGATGGTTATTCGCTTACCAGGATTAATAATGCCTCCTCTGTTCTGACCTCCTATATTCCCAGCTACAACATTTCCACTTGCATTGTTTCTCTAAAATGTCTTTCCTTGATTATTCGCTATTGTATCTTCCACGACATCTTTGAACCACAGCTTTCCCGTCTTGCAACCATAGCTTTGTTTCTGCATTAGACCGACGCCTTACTAAGTTGATTGTTGTTTGAGGAAGATCTAATTTGTATGTTTGAGTGATGCGAGGGCAAGAGAGTTGGATAACTTTCATCAAGTTTTCCTGTTGAAGACGTCCAGATTCATTTGAAAGTTGTCAGAAAAGGATATGTTCTGTGAGATTTGAGGAAGACTTGATGATTGTGTGTTTGGATACTGCTGAACTGAGGCGTCCAACACTAGTTCCAAAGGATCATTATTTGGTTGTTGAACCTTTCCATCATAATTCTGTTCTCATTAGCATGCACCTCATGTTGCTTTAAGTAGGCATACAACTGATCAAAGTTTGACTCTTTCAAACCTCTGTTAAGTTTGACTTCAGTTATGAATTCTACTCACTCAGGTAACATGTATAGTTCACAAACTTTGAGTAAGCTGCTATCGCATCCTAGCATGGTCATCTTGATTTTCTCATGTCATTAATGAGCATCGTGAAACCTAGACGTAGTAATCCTTGAATGGTTTTTCTCTTTGATTTGACGAAGTGTTTTCAAATTCATCGTATAGACGAGAATTGCCTTGTCCACCTTTGTTAACTCAGAACCTTCCAGAATCATCTTCCACAGTTTTTCCAAATGTCTTTGGCGTCAGTATATTGAATTGATAGTGAGTATATGTCCTTTGGTAATACCTTGAAGTAGGAATATTGGTGCCAACGAATGTCAGCTTTATACCTTCCTTTTCTTTCATCAGAAAGGTCATTAAGGACCCTCGCACGTACTGGACCTTGTTAACTGCACCCTCAGTTCCTCCATAAAACATCTAGACCGTTCCCAAATGAAATGGGTCCTTACATTGATGGACTTCATAATATTCTCTCCAGATCCTTTCCTAGACAGTACAGACGTATACATTGTATTTCCAATATTTCAAAGTCTGTCTATCCAAGGCCTTGTAGCGCGTGTATCAAGAACTGGGCACACTAGATGTCTTCTTCATACTAGCAACTTTGTATTATTAGGAATATGATATGTTTTGATCGATCAATGATTAGTGAGTGATACGTTAAAAGTGGTGAGGTTTACGTATTCGTATTTTGTTTTAATGATATTAAATCCCGATTTTGAAAGTATCTTCCAATTTAGAAGACATAGCTCAACTCGTCGCCAAGTTACCGAAAACCGCTGCACAAGCGATAATAGCAACTCGCTGGTGGAATTTTAAGGCAACTCGCCAAACACAACTCGCTGCCAAGCAACCCGCCGCGAAGAAAGAATACAAACCGCCGTCTATATTTTAATCAAACCGCCGTTGAGTTACAAAACCGCCAAGTTTTCCTTTAGATTATTTTCCCTAATAAAAATTCAACCCGCTGATAACCTGTTCAAACCGCTGGTAAACCAACCGCTGGTAAGCAACTCGCTGGTAAGCAAACCGCTGGTAAGCAACTCGCTGCTTAGTAACAACTCGCCTCTTGAGCAACTCGCCACCTAAGCAACCCGCCGTGTGTCAGAGGGTTGGTAACCTACTTAATAAAATATTATATTTTAGCAAAACCGCCGGAAGAAATTTGGCAACTCTCCACGAAAACAACGACTTTTATCACACAAATCACTTATAAAATCTCACCCTTTTGAACGATTTTGCTTAATTTCTTTTGCACAACACAGTACCAATAAGGGGTAATAGCTACTAGACTAACACCATACTTTTATCATACAACAGACAAAATTCGGAGACTAAAAAAAACGAGCTAGGTACTTCAAAGTACACTTTTTCGATCTAAAACAAGCAAGGAAATCGCACAGTACACACTATCTAATCATCCCATTAGAGCTCTGATACCAAAGTGTGTATAATCCTATATCATAACACGGGTCGATTCTTGGATTTGGCTAGTTTCTAGAGAGAGAAACACTTGAGAGAGTTTTCTAGAGAGAGAAAAAGTGTTTCTATTAAATGAAAAGAAATGACTAGCTTACCTCTTCCAAAGTTGGAAGAGGCTTATATAGTACTTACAATATACCGGGGTATAGTACCCGACTTAATACCGAAAATCGTACTATTAACTATTAAACTACGAGCTATAATAAAACTATTAAAAATACATGGGGGTACCGAGTCTTTTTCTAATAGCTAACATTATGTTATTTTTATCCTTGATATTGCATTGTACAGGCATGGGTTATAGTATTAGGGGTTTTCCCCCGCTAACATACCTTTGATCTTTGATTGTAATATGTGTATCTCCGACAACTCATATCGAAGTAAAATTTTTCAAAGTTTATGAATGGAAAATGGATGTGTTTTTAATGAGTGTACTTATCTGCCTCTCATTATTTGAATATCTCAAAATCTATACATAATTATATTCTGTCATATAACCCTGCATTGTTTTGACTTTTGTAATCTAGGACAAATCATCGGAAACGGCACCTTACCTACGACCACCAGAAGAGACCCCCGAATAGGCGAATATACCCCATGTTTAACAACACCAACCCAAACAAAACGTATACTCAACAACTCCAGAATCCATTCCATTGCAATGATTGACCGCAAGCCTTTTATGTAAAACTTTCAACTCCACCAATGGAAGTATGGAAGCCAAACGGTTCGCACAGAGGATAACCGAAGGGAAACTTGCAAACTGCTGCTTCAAGCCTAGGTGTTTATTATGTCAGGAGCGGAGGTCATGAAGTGTATCAGGAAGGGATTCATGCGCACCCTGTTGGAAACTTCAATGGTGGGAGCGTGTGAAGAAGGGTCGTGAGGTGGTCGGGGGGAATGATCTGGGGGGCGCGTCGGTGGATTTGAAAGTCATGTACTTGTCTCCATAGGGGACTATTGAGCACACTATCATATGTTAATGGTGATTAGCGACACATAGTGATATACATAACTCACTATAAAGTTTCGCACCATACCATGCACACCTCCGGTGTTAGGTGCTAGCTTGAAGCTGAGCTGATGTGAACTTGGCGAGTGGAAATGGGTCAGATAAGAACATAGGTCCGTCAACGGAGTGTGAGGGGTTGAATAAGTTCCAATTGATCCGATGGGAAGATACATCAACCATTACAAGTTAATAACCGACAATAATTCTGCAGGGTGAAATCAAGAAATTAAGAAATCAAGCGATGAAACATAAAGGTCAAGGGGAACGAGGTTCCAGCAGATACTGAACGTTTTCCAAAACTAACCCTGATATTACCAATTTGGTTGCCAACAAACTGAAGGTTGACAATACATCAGGGACCTTCCTGACAACATTTAGGAACGTCAATCTGGCCAGACCCATGATGTGGGATGTAACTATGAGTGGCCAACGACTTGATGGATCAGAACTCCGGCACCTAGGTAGAAAGGCAAGTCTGACAACAAAGGAAGGCTGGTGATTCATCTAGAACAACCATGGTCACCAGCCAGCAACCCTTTAAAAGGGCATAATGTTGCCAGTCTACAATATGGGACAGGCGAAGGAATGCCTTATAGGGATCTTGCCCAAGTGCACCACGTGCCATCTTCACACAATGGCCCGTGCCCCCAGAAATGCCACAAGAGCTACAAAGTATGGCATTTTAGCTCGCGATTGTAGGAGTACTGTAATCAAAATGTTGCTAAATACTCATAAGGGCAATGGGCACTCCCAAGGGAATATGGTTGTTTTGAGTTGGGAGCACCAGGGCATTTCAAGAGAGATTGTCCATAAGTTAGAAGAATAAAGGATGAGTAAAATGGTAATGCACAAGCTGGGTTTATGCATTGGAATGCAAAAAAAGAAAGGAAAATGCATCCGGAAACCCCTGAGCCAAGTCGTCAGGTATTTTCCTCTTAATAACCACTATGCAACTATCATTATTTCGACACTGGTGCCTGATAGAAGCGTTATATCCACTGCCATTATTCCTTGATTACATCGCCCCAACTCATTAGAAAATTGGTTTATTGATTGTCGAATTAGCATGAGTGGGACATGTAAGTCGGGATAGACACTATATACGAGGTTGGCACTATAAATTCTTAGAACCATGCGTCACATAGATCTAATGCCCGTAAACTGGGTTAGTTTCGATGTCATTATCGTAGGACTGGTTAAGAATGTCACGCCCTAATCGTGTGTGATCCAGAAACTTGGTTCAGAATTCCCTATGGTAATGAAACTTTAACTTTTTTATGCAACAAAAGTATCAAGGAAGAGACCGGGTTGACAGTTATCTCGTGTTTAAAAGCTCAAGAGTAAATATGGCCAAAAGTGATGCCTGGGTCCTTTTTGGGGCAGATATCCGCCAATAAGGAGAGGACAAGTCGGAAAGGAAATAAATAAAGGGCGTACCCATCGTCCGAGATTTTCCTAAAGTATTTCCTGAGGACTTTCTAGGACTTCCTTCGGCTCGACCAGTGGAATTCCAAATCGACTTAATTCCAAGAGTCGCGCCCGTAGCTCGAGCACCGTATCGATTGGCTCCATCCGAAATGAAGGAATTATCGGAACAATTACAAGAACTTTCTGACAAAGGATTCATAAGGCCTAGTTCCTCACCTTGGGGAGCCCCAGTCTTGTTTGTCAAAAAGAAGGATGGGTCATTCAGGATGTGCATTGACTACCATGAGTTAAATAAGCTGACAGGTAAAGAATAGTTATCCACTCCTATGTTTCTGACGATTGCTTTGATCAACTTCAAGGATCCTAGTATTTATTTCGAAAATAGACTGAGATTAGGGATATCACCAGCTAGAGTGCGAGAGCAAGCATTTCAAAGATGCATCTGAACCTCGGTATTGCCATTACGATTTATCTAGTTTATGCATTCGGACTAACAAACGCACCTGCGGTATTCATGGACCTCATGAACCGAGTGTGCAAGCCTTACTTGGATAAGTTCGTAATTGTCTTCATCGATGACATACTCATTTATTCAAAGGACGAGAAAGAGCATGAAGAACATCTCAAGGTCATTTTAGAATTGCTTAAGAAAGAGAAGCTGTACGCCAAATTTTCAAAATGTGAATTTTGGATTCCGAAAGTACAATTTCTCAGACATGTCATTGATAGTAGAGGCATACATGTGGATCCAGCCAAGATAGAATCTATCAAAGATTGGGCATCTCCTAAGACACCAACGGAGATCCGCCAATTTTTAGGTCTTGCTGGTTACTATCGAAGGTTCATCGAAGGATTTTTGAAGATTGCTAAGTCAATGACGAAACTTACTCAGAAAGGAATCAAGTTCGACTGGGGTGAAAAGGAAGAGAACGCTTTTCAGTTAATAAAGCAGAAGTTAAATAAGCAAACAATTAAGCAAATTAAGCAATTACTAAGCTACTAAGCAGAATTATACTAAAATATTTAAAACAGAAAGGTAAATGAGTTATAGAACCTGAATCCCAGCTAAACAGGGATTATTGCTCAACAAGAGCTTATGTCTACAAGCTCTGGCTTATTTAGAATAAGCCAGTGAGGTCTATGGATCCTTCCAGGTTTGATCCATCATCCAAATTTGAGCTGTGGTACATTTGAGGGAGGATTTGTATATGATTGAGCTTATTTAAGCTTTTTGAGCTTAGATAAGAATGTGACTAGCTTAAGAGCTTATTCAGAGCTTATGAAGAACAGTTGAGAGTTTTTTTATACTTTTTAAGTAAAAACTAAAAACACATTAAGCTTAAATGAAAATAAACACTTTTATTGATAAAAGGTTAACTGATTACAAGTTTAAATGAAAAGAGGATTACATCTAAAATAAGCTAAAATTACATGGAAATAAGCTATTTTTATCCTACTCATAGATATCTCTCTTGTGAGTGATGAAGGCTTCTATTTATAGGTATGGATGAAGCTTCTAGGTCTCAATTCAGTTATACGTTCCCATCAATCCTGTCCCTTAAATCTTAGCAATCATTGGATACCATCTTTAAGCCGTTGGATTAGATTGAGGAGCACACGGATTGCCAGCGTGGAATTCCATGTATTAGGCCTCATGTGCTTCTTTTGTACTCATTATAGTGCAAATTATCCATTCCCCTTTTTTTTCTTCTCATGCTCACGTGTCATTCTTCTTGGGAATTGGCCAATGAGAGCATCATGTGACGTTTAACTCTGCCAAGGTAGAGGGTTTCACTTGAATTGCGTAGCCACGTCACCAATTTTAATTTGCCCCTTAATTTTGACTCTAGGTAAAACGGGGAAGAAGGTGAATAGTAACAACTACCTTTCCCGCGTTTTACTTTTTATAAAAGGGGGGTGTGTTTGACTTCCTTTTGACCCGGGGCTTATACATTGGGCCATGGGTGTGTTTGGGCTCGGGATAATTACAAAAGGGTGTTAACACTTTATATATTAAAGAGTTAACACCTTTAGGGTTTAGGGGACGATTTTTGCAATTTAGGTTAACTCTAGGGCTGTTTTGGGAATTTTTGTCTTTATATGGTTGACTTTGGTTGACCAAGGGTTGACCAATATTTGACTTTGAAAGCATTCTCCTGGCTCTTATACACTCTTTTCCTTTCCCGCGTCCTTGTTTGTCCGGTTTTGACCATTTTCTTGTGATTTTTGCAATATCCGTACCTACACAATCACAAAGACAAAACAAGCAATATACAAACATCTTAAGCATAATTTTGTCTTTTATGGGACATTTTTGATATAGAAAGGATATGTGTTTGGTCCAGAATTAATCCAAGAAACAACGGAAAAGATCGTCCTGATCAAGCAAAGGATGCAAGCTGCACAGGATCGACAAAAGAGCTACGCTGATCAGAAACGAAAGCCGATGGAGTTTGAGATTGGGGACAGAGTTATGCTCAAGGTCTCACCTTGGAAAGGAGTCGTACGGTTCGGTAAGCGGGGCAAGCTGAACCCGAGATATGTCGGACCTTTCAAGGTGTTAGCAAAAGTTGGGAAAGTTGCCTACAGGCTGGAACTTCCTCAAGAGTTGAGCAGAGTTCACCATACTTTCCATGTGTCTAATCTGAAGAAATGTTACGCCGACGAACCATTAGTCATGCCGTTAGAAGGAATTCATGTTGACGATAAGCTCCAGTTTGTGGAAGAGCCCGTTGAAATTATGGAACGGGAGATCAAACGATTGAAGCGAAGCCGGATACCATTGGTTAAGGTTCGCTGGAACTCTAGGCGGGGCCCTGAGTTCACCTGGGAACGTGAAGATTCGTTCAAACAAAAATACCCACAACTCTTCACAAACCGGGCTTCGTCATCCACTACAAGGTCTTAAGCTTTGAGGACAAAGCTCTTTTAACGGGTGGAGACTGTAACATTTCTCATTTTCATGTCATTGTACGACATTTATTATCCGTCACTATTTATTTTAGTCCGATACGCGTTTACTTTTAATAATTACTTTTAAGTTTAATTGCGTAGACTAGAAATAATCAATTAATGTAAACGGTCGTCAAATAAATTAAGGTTTACATCAACCAAGTAATATATAATTATTAAGAAGATAATTATGTACTTTGCGTATTTTATTTTTATTGGTCACGTAAAAGGGTTACGTTTCGCAATAAAATACATTTGGACATACCCCGGAAATACCTAGACTTACCTAGACTCAAACCAATACCCACTTTTAAAACCTTAACACAAAATTAAATCAATTCTTGTGTTAAATACCCACTAGAGCCGAATTATGGGACAAGAATAACTAGAAAATCCTTAAATCTTACACTAAGTACAATGTACATCTAGGTTTTAATTAAGATTTGTACAACATGTCTCTAGTTAGCTAATACACATGGGTTAAAGATCACTTTGGATCCTTCCTTCCCTATGAAAACCCACGGCATACATATGTACACACAAATCACCTAGAAATCTTCCATGATATTGCTAAGTACATGTACAAACTCCCATTAATTAATGTTAGTCCTAAATGTCCCCCACTAATCTATTACACAATGGTTAATAACCATTTGGCTTCTCTTTTCCTTTGTATAACCGGCTAAACACAAGACACACACACAAATCATAAGATTTCAAGTATCTAAGCATATCTTGTACATATATCTTGTAATTAAGAAAAGTACCTTGTGGTTTTAACAAAACAATGTGTGATTAACCAAAACCACAAAACCACTAGTAGATAGGGCACGGTTTGGTTGGTTTTAGGACTAGGATTATGTAACTAGACATTTTGCCTATAAATACTCATGTATACTTACCACTTGACACTCTTGAAAACTCACATACACCCTAAACACTCTCAAACAACTACACACATATTTATTTCTTGTGTTCGAGCTTCAAACCGCAAACAAACACCTCCCTTGATCTCATTCGAACCCACAAACATTTCTAGTTGTCATACATGTTTATAAAAAGGTTTACACGAGCTAGGGTTAGGTATTCACAAAGCTTTGAAGCTTAGGGTTTGGTTATTGATAGTGTTTTACACACGTGGGTTGCCACATTGCTCGCATACACACACGTTCAAAAAGCTAGAACCCTTGTAAGTGTTCTAGCCTACTTTCGTATTCAAGTTTCATGTTTGCTTCATGTGTCATAAGGCACGGTTATTATGTGTTAACAAGCTAAACATGAGTCGTGCCTAGTATGACACAACCTATGTCCACGTCTTACAATATACAACATATATAGACTTGTGTGGTGAACCAAAAGCCATAAGGCACGTAACAAAGATCTTATGTATAAGCATGAATGTTTAAATATGACATGCATACGTAAAATATTTAACCGAGAGGTTTGATAACTCGTTTGGAAACGGAAACACTTTCATGTCACGTATCATAATACTTAACAACTCGTTTTGCTCAATAAATGATGTGTACACCATAGTATATGCGAACTAGGGTTGTTTGGGATATGTCAAAATAAGTTAGCAGAAGTTAATACTGCTAGCAGGGTTAGTACTGCTAGCAGAAGTTAGTACTACTAGCAGAAGTTAGTACTGCTAGCAGAGTTTGTACTGCTAGCATATTGTTAATACTACTAGTGTATTAATAATACTGTTTTTGACAATCCTGAACTTTCTTGTATCCAACACGAGCTCAAACAAACTCTAACGAATTTGTAACTCACTAATCGGTTGTATGATACGAGCTAAATTAGAAGTTAATACTTCCATGCTTAAGAAGTTAGTACTGTTAGCAGAGTTAGTATTGCCAGCAGAGTTAATACTGCTAGCAGAAGTTAGTACTGCTAGCAGAGTTAGTACTGCTAGCATATTGTTAATACTGCTAGTATATTAATAATACTGTTTTTGACATTCCTGAACTTGATGGACTGTTTGAAACTTATAAGAATCAAAAATGTAATTTTTGTAAAATAGAGGGACTAAACGTACTAATATGGAAATTCAGGGGTGTAAACGGTAAATATTCTATTTTAAACTATAAGGACTATTTTTGCCAATAATGAAAACCTAAGGGTATTTTATATAATTAAGTGATTTAAATAAACACTTATGGTATCAGATACTTATAAGGTTTGGTTGATATAATACGGATACTTATACAACTAAAGTCACGCGAATGATAAATAGTTGTATTATTATTAATACTTAAACACCCTGTAAACTTAAAAGTATATAGTCGTACACCTTCCTAAGATAAATGAAGAAAACGAATACAATAAACGTGTACACCACTGCACAAGTGATAACAGTATATATAAACTAGAAATTGTTATAGTTTATACATTGAGTCGTTAGCATAAATATGTAGACTAAGACTTGACCGTATTTACTTAGGTAATTGACGGTGTGATTCACTACCAGCTTGGATATGTAATATCAATCAGAGGACTACCTTCTAAGGTGAGTTCATAGCCCCATGTTTTACTGTTATTTAAATAATTTACATCCTTGGGGTGAGAACATGCTTGTTTTTACAAATTGGACGCAAGTGTACATTTTATACCATGATTACGTGTTTGCCTAAGTTACCATAACCTATTATATCCATGATCATGAACTGTTAATTGCATAGATGTGATTGAGAATTACATTATGTGGGCGTGAATGTTATGAATAGATCTATTAGGGATTGACAATCCCCGTTCGGGTGACTAGCTATCACTGGGAACGAACGCATACCATGTCGAATTTAGGATGTTGCGAGGTTATCACATCATTTACGGATACTTGTTGGCAAATATATTTGCATTCATACATGTCGAGCTTCAGTGTCATGAGCTTAGGAGAACGTAATTACTTTTTATGATATTTGCATTTGTTGCTTAATCATACACTTGGAAATCTTACGGTCCTACCATTGATTTACATAAACCTATGAATTCACCAACTTTATGTTGACATTTAAGCATGTTTTTCTGGTCAATAAGGCACGAGGTGCGATGATACATTGGAAGTCAATAATTGAAGAGTCAACATTAAAGATTTGGGGTCTTGTTACATTTTGGGGACAATTGTTATAAACCGGAATCTTTATTTATATTGTTGAACAATTTGAAGCCATGAGCGTATGTAACAAACAAGTATTTTGTTAATCCAATGTATCTTTTTTTCAAACGACACGTTTAGTGGCCGTTCTCATATCTTGTGCTATTGATCCATAATGTAACGCCCTCGGATATTCAACATTCAGCTGCGTACTTAAATTTCAGGGTGTTACAGATTGGTATCAGAGCCATGGTTATAGAGAACCAGGTCAAAAGTCTTGTCTGGACTATAACCATTTTCAAACACTTGATTTACAAACGGGGTTCGTATGGGACATACACACATTACTTGTTGCATCAAATTTATGTGCTTACATGACATGCATTGTTTTAGCATTAGTAGGGTACTAAGTGCTAACATGATCGATATACGTGTATACAAATGATATTACGTATATTACTATAAAACTTTTATAATTTAAGCTTACCGACATATCATACCGATTTTTCCTATAAGTAATACTTATATAAGTTATTTTTGCTTTTGCAGCAGTTATGTCTTCTGCTTCATCAGCTGTTACCTACACTTCCGTTTACATCGACTCTAAGCTCGGCAGAGCCTTCTGGGGAGCTGATGATGAAGAGATATCTGAGGGAGGTATTCCACGGGTCATCGTATTAGGATACGACGGACTCCCGATACAGCTAGTAGCCCCACCATCACCGAATTACATACCAGGCCCAGAGGATCCACAGACACCACCAGTTCCTCAGGACGAGGATGAGCATGAGTTTCCGGCTGAGGAGCTGCCATTACCTCCTATTGATTCACCCACTGCTGAGTCACCCAGATATGTTACTGAGTCGGATCCCGAGGAGGATCTAGAGGAGTACGAGGATGATGAGACAGAGGATGGTCTGGCTGACTATCCTATGGACGGGGGAGATGATGGAGATGATGATGATGGCGATTCATCTAGGGATGACGCCAATGACGAGGATGAGGATGATGAGGAGGAGGAGCACTTAGCTCTGGCCGACTCTACTATTGTTATACCTGTTGATGAGCCTGTTTTCCCACCTGAGGGAACAGAGCCTGTTATACCATCACCCCCCACTGACATTACCATTGGAATTAGGATTACCGTCCGGCCTCAGACTTCCATATCCCTTCCACCAGAGGCAGAGGTTGAGAGACTTCTTGCCATGACTACTCCATCACCATCACCATCTGTCTCACTATCACCACCCTCTGCAGGAGAGCGCCTTGGTAGGTACACAGCCCCACCTGCACATTTATCACCACCACTTGTGCCATCACCCTTACTACCATCATCTGGGTTTCCAACCCAAATCCAGACACTTATGATAGCATCCACTCAGGCTCTCATTGACGCAGTTACTGCCGCATTACCATCACCTCCACTACCACCATCTCTATACATACCACTACCTGTTGACCATAGGGACGAGATTCCCAAGTCTGAGCAGCCACCTGGCAAGAGGTTGTGTTTGTCCACTCTAGGCTCCCGATATGAGATTAGAGAGAGTTCTACTGCTAGACCTACCAGAGGTCGGGGGATAGATTATGGGTTTGTCAGCATGGTAGATGCTGAAGAGAGGCGACAGGGGATTAGGGATGTCGAGTACGGTATTAGGGATACTTAGGTAGATCCAGCAGAGGCAGTGCCTGAGATAGCACCGGTGACCTTAGGAGAGGTCAATACTAGGTCACCGAGCTTACTGAGCTCCATGAGCAAGATACACAAGACTTGTATGCTTTACTAGAGGATGCTCAAGATAGTAGGTCTCGTATATCATAGCGAGTCGATATGGACTCGCAACGGATCGAATTACTTATGGGGGATAGGATGACTCTCCAGGAGACAGTATGGATGGTGGAGGAGGAGGCATATGCTTCCCGAGAGGATTGGGCTCACTCGATAAGATTGAGTCAAGCGACTCATCAGGAGCTTCAGACCCATTGTGATCATGTGTACGCACACGAGACCCATCTCCAGGCACACCAGACATAGCTACAGCTGCAAGGTACTCTCATTCAGATACAGCATCAGGTACATGAGACTCGCTTTCAGATACAGCAGGCTGAGTTAGCAGCACTCCGAGAGACTAACCGTAGACGTCAGGACCAGATGGTAGAGACTCTCCGAGTCATTAGAGACATGAGGCGAGAGATGAGCGACATGCAGGCCGAGTTGTTATCACTGCAAGAGCAGCAGAGGAGAGCTAGACAGCCAGGACCAGAGGCTAGGATTCCAGATCACCAGGATGCTTCTGGGGATGCTGACAGCCACATCTAGTGATTTATGTTATTTTATCTTGCTAGGTCATTGTACATGCATGTTAAGTATTAGGGGTTTTCCCCGCTAACATAGCCTTAGATCTTTTGTATTGTATTATGTGTACTCAGACAACTATTTCATGTAAAATTTTCAAAGTTATGAATGAAATAGATGTGTTATGTTGTACTATATACCTCTCTTGTGTTAATATCTCATCTATACATTATTATATTCTGTCATATAACCTCATGTTTTGTCTTTTGTGATCTAGACAAATCATGGCACCTACGACCAGAAGAGGACCAAATACCCCTGTTAACAACACCAACCATGTTCAAAGGCTGAAGAGTACATGGCAAAAGGATGTCAGATCTTTTTGGCACAGATATCCGCCAAGAAAGAAGAGGACAAGTCGAAAGGAAAGAGACTTAAGGATGTACCAATCGTCCGAGATTTTTCTGAAGTGTTTCCCGAGGACTTGTCGGGTCTTCCTTCAGCTCGACCAGTGGAATTCTAGATCGACTTAATTCTAGTAGCCGCTCCCGTAGCTCGAGCACCGTATCGAATGGCACCGTCTGAAATGAAGGAATTATCAGAACAACTACAATAGCTTTCTGACAAAGGATTTATAAGACCCATTTCCTCACCTTGGGGAGCCCCAGTCTTGTTTGTCAAAAAGAAGGATGGGTCATTCAGGATGTGCATTGACTACCGTGAGTTAAATAAGCTGACAGTGAAGAATCTTTATCTACTCCCGAGGATTGACGATTTATTTGATCAACTCCAAGGATCCAATATTTATTCAAAGATAGATCTGAGATCGAGTTATCACCAACTTAGAGTACGAGAGCAAAATATTCCAAAGGCGACATTCCAAACTCGGTATGGTCATTACGAGTTCCAGGTTATGCCATTCGGACTAACAAACGCACCTGCGGTATTCATGGACCTCATGAACCGAGTGTGCAAACCTTACCTAGATAAGTTCGTAATCGTCTTCATCGATGACATACTCATTTTTTCAAGGGATGGGAAAGAGCACGAAGAACATATTAAGGCAATTTTGGAATTGCTTAAGAAGGAGCAGTTGTATGCTAAGTTTTCAAAATGTGAATTTTGGGGGATCTCTACCCAAATGCACCCAGTGCCATCTTCACCACAATGGCCCGTGCACCTAGAGGTGCCACAAGTGCAACAAAATAGGGCACTTTGCTCGCGATTGCAGGAGTACTGGTAACACAAATGTTGCTAATACTCAGAAGGGCAATGGGGCAACTCCCAAAGGAAATGGTTGTTTTGAGTGTGGAGCACCAGGGCATTTCAAGAGAGATTGTCCTAAGCTGAAGAATAAAGATGGAGGAAATGGGAATGCCCAAGGCTGGGTATGCAGTTGAGAATGCGGAAAAGAGGGGAAATGCATTAGGAAACCCTGATGCCAATGTCGTCACGGGTACATTCCTCTTAAATAACCACTATGCATCTATCTTATTTGACACTAGTGCCGATAGAAGCTTTATATCCACTGCATTTAGTTCCTTGATAAACATCGCCCCAACTCCATTAGAAAATTGTTATGATGTCAAATTAGCTGATGGGAAATTAGTCGGGATAGACACTATTATACGAGGTTGCACTTTAAATTTCTTAGACCATTCGTTCAACATAGATCTAATGCCCATAGAACTGGGTAGTCTCGATATCATTATCGGTATGGACTGGTTAAGAAGATGTTACGCCGTGATCGTATGCGATGAGAAACTCGTTCAAGTTCCTTGCGGGAATGAAATGTTGACTTTTTGTGGCAACGAAAGTAGCCGAGAAGAGAATCTCGGTTGGCCATGTTTCTCAATATCAAAGGCACAAGAGTACATGGCGAAGGGAATTCCCAGTATTTTTGGAGCAATATCCGCCAAGAAAGAGGAGGACAAGTCGGAAGGAAAACAAATTAAGGACGTACCAATCGTCCGAGACTTTCCTGAAGTGTTTCCCGAGGACTTGCCGGGTCTTCCTCCGGCTCGACCAGTGGAATTTCAGATCGATCTGATTCCAGGAGCCGCGCCCGTAGCTCGAGCACCGTATCGATTGGCTCCATCCGAAATGAAGGAATTATCGGAGCAACTACAAGAGCTTTCTGACAAAGGATTCATAAGACCTAGTTCCTCACCTTGGGGAGCCCCGGTCTTGTTTGTCAAAAAGAAGGATGGGTCATTCAGGATGTGCATTGACTACAGGGAGTTAAATAAGCTGACAGTGAAGAATCGTTATCCACTCCCGAGGATCGACGATTTATTTGATCAACTCCAAGGATCCAGTATTTATTCGAAGATAGATCTGAGATCAGGATATCACCAGCTTAGAGTACGAGAGCAAGACATTCCAAAGACGGCATTCCGAACTCGGTATGGTCATTACGAGTTCCAGGTTATGCCATTCGGACTGACAAACGCACCTGCGATATTCATAGACCTCATGAATAGAGTATGCAAGCCTTACTTGGATAAGTTGGTAATTGTCTTCATCGATGGCATACTTATTTATTCAATAGACAAGAAAGAGCATGAAGAACATCTTAAGGCCATTTTGGAATTGCTTAAGAAGGAGAAGTTGTATGCAAAATTTTAAAAATGTGAATTTTGGATTTCGAAGGTTTAATAACTTGGGCATGTCATTGATAGCAGAGGCATACACGTGGATCCAGCCAAGATAGAATCTATCAACGATTGGGCATCTCCTAAGATACCAATGGAGATCCGCCAATTTTTAGGTCTTGCTGGTTACTATCGAAGGTTCATCGAAGGATTTTCAAAGATTGCTAAATCAATGACGAAGCTTACTCAGAAAGGAATCAAGTTTGACTGGGTGAAAAGGAAGAGAACGCATTTCAGTTGATAAAGCAGAAGTTGTGCAGTGCGCCAATTCTGGCTTTACTGAAGAAGCGAAGCTTTCGTAGTCTACTTGATGCGTCACACAAAAAGTTTAGGTGTTGTATTGATTGCAGTTGAGTGAAGTGATTCCCTATGCTTCTCGACAACTAAAAGTTTACGAGAAGAACTACCCCACCCATGATTTAGAACTTGGATCGGTAGTGTTTGCTCTAAAGATATGGAGACATTACCTGTAAGGATACAAATGCCCGTTTTGTTCATACGACAAGAAAGTTCTACAATCATTCTTCGATCAAAAGGCCCTTAACATGAGGCAACGCCGTTGGCTAGAATTGCTGAGTGGTTACGATTGTGACATTCGTTATCACCCAGGAAAGCAAACATGGGCGATGCATTGAGCATTAAGGATTAGATTGAGCCTATTACGGGTTCGTGCCTTGGTTATGGATAGTGGCTTGGATCTTCCAAAAAACAAACTTTAGAAAGATCAGATCGAACAAGCCTAGAACCAGAGAATCTTGTGAATGACGATGTAGGCGGTGTATGATCAGAAAGGGATTACCAAGGGGAAGGTTGGAAAACCACAATGCGAAGGACTTATTTTACACTGGCAAGGAGTTGGTTACCTTGCTATGGAGATTTAAGATCCATGATTATGCACGAATATCACAAGTCAAAATACTCTATCCATCCTGGTTCTGAAAAGATGTACCAAGATGTGAAGAAACTGTATTGGTGGCCAAACATAAAGGCTGACATCGCCGCTTATGTTAGCAAGTGCTTGACGTACGCAAGGGTCAAGGCCGAACACCAAAGGCCATCAGGACTGTTAGTACAACCAGCAATACCCGAGTGGAAATTGTAACACCTCCAAAATGGGTCGCAGCGGAAATGTGTCAGGGGGCGTTACTTCATAATACAACAGCTCAAGATACAAGAGAACGACCTCTAAATGTGTCGTTTGAAAAGTAATCTCGTTGATTTTCTAGAAATTGATATAACATTTATCCCATAATTGCATCACAATGAAAAGCTTAAAAGTAATACAACGAGATTCGATCATTTGTATGTAAGAAGAAATCCATGAATGAAAGCTTGTCAAATTTAGACTCCAATGCACATCAAATAAGCCATGCATCTAATTCACCTGAGAAAAACATGCTTAAAAAAGTGTTCCATTAAAGCTTGGAGAGGTTCCATAGAGTTGTGTAAGTAATTAAATGTAATGTTGGAATCCAAGAATTTATAAATATGTATGGGACCGTTTCAATCCTTTAATAATCGCAAAAAGTGTAAGAGTAATGTAGAACCAAAAAGGTTTTATTGTTTATTGCGTCGCTGCAATATAATGAAATGTGTGTTCAGAAATTAGTAACGTTCAATAAGTAGTACTGGATAGGTGAGATGCGTTGATTTCCTAATGTGATGGTCTACTATAACAGAGACAGTACCACATAAATAATATCTACTATTGCGCTAAGCTCATGACACTGAAGATCGACATCTATGTATGCATTTAATGCAAATAAAAAAAAAAAAAAAAAAAAAAAAAAAAAAAAAAAAAAAATTAAAAAAAAAATAAAAAAAAGGGCCCGTGTAGATGTTCAAACCCGTAAACATCTAAATTGCTCCGACATGTATGCATTCGTGTTTCAGTACTGTCGAAACTAGTGAGAGCTACTCACCCGAACAAGGATGTCAATCCCAAATAGATCTATTTATACACTCGCGCTTCCTCAACCGGTCTCGGTCAAGAAATTTAACAGTTCATGATAATGGCAATGCGTGGGTTATGTTATCTTAGGAACAATTAAACAGAGATGATAACCGAAAAACATTGTGTCTAATAAAAATGAAAACATGTATTCGTAAATAGACTTTGAGTACTTAAATCCATAAGTAGAATAGAAACTGAGGTGTGATTTAAAAACTCAAGTAATTAAGTTACAATGGAGCAAAACTAGTGAGAGCTACTCACCCGAACGGGGATGTCAATCCCAAATAGATCTATTCATAACATTCGCGCTCGCTAACTAGCAATTGACAGTTCATGATAGTGGGCAATAGTGGGTTTAGCTACTTAGGCCAACTCGTAATTTGTTTAAAAGAGTACTTGCGTCCAAACGTAAGACAATGCATGTTTCTCACCCCAAAGTTGTAAAACAATGTAATTGTATAAAAGCGGGGCTATGAACTCACCGTAAGTGAATGATTGATTATCTAAATCAAATAAGTGAATCGTCTCGGCAATCCGAATGCAACCTAATTAATTATAGGTCGTATAAGTATAATGTATTTCATATAAATAAAACATCACATGTTATATAGTTACACCACCACCTACTAGTTTTTATTAAATCTTTAAGGTTGAAATAATAATTAAACCGTACTTTGTTAAATAAAAGCATATGTACTTGTACCCGTAAAGAAAGTATTATTTTTCATTTACTAATGTATCATTTGTAAAAATATATGATTTAATGTTTTTATTGATTACATAATGATATTTCATTATTAGTTTAATTGTTTTATAAAAATAACGTATAAAGTAAAAATAGTGCGCGCGATTTTAAAACCTCATATCTTTATCGTTTGGACTTTGTTTTATACGTTTCTTATGTCCACGGCTTCGTATGAAGAAAGTCTATCAAAATGTCATATTTATAAAATTTAATCCCTGATGAACAGTAACTTTTACTGTTCATCACAGTTTATAAAAACTGTTTTTATAAAATTAATTATACGTAACTTGTTTAAAGCATAACTTGTTCATTTTAATTCCGTTTCTCGAGTTTCTTACGCCCTTGGATTCGTCATGAAATGAACTATGTTTATAAAATATTAAATTTTATAGATCAGATCTGAGACAGAAAGTATTTATATAAAATCACTTTTATAAAATCACTTTTATACGATTAATTAACGTAAACTCGTAAATGTCATATCTTCTTCGTTATAAATCCGTTTTTCGAGTTCTTTACATGCTTACGGTCCTTGTGAAGAGTACTAATTTAATAAAACATTAACTAGTTTTATAATTACTTTCATTTAGGAACTTTGCACCATTATTTTACCAAGTATTATACCATATATCTTACATATATTAAGTCCTTTAAAAGTCCATAACACTTGACCAAATGGAATCCATGTCCTTGTGATCTTTTACACATCAACTTGTAATTAAACCTTCAACACCATTTAATTTGTAATTCATTCTTATAAATTATTTAACACTTATACCAAGCATGTACCTTTATTTCAAGTATTATTTCACCCCATACAACAATAAATTCGAATTATATATGCTTTAAAATACTTCATGTGTCACAAAAATGAATCTAGGTGGTGTTTAACATATATAACAAGTATGTACACATAAGATAATGAATGAATGAACATTGAGTACTTTAAATAGACCTTATAGAAGATGAGTAGGATGATGAACACAAGATATAAACCCTAACCAAGCTTCCAAAATCAAAACCCTAATCAAGAAAACCCTAAATATGTTTTCTTGATTAATCCTTGTTAAACCCAAATCCAAGCTTGCTAATACCTTGAGTAACCTTAGATGATCTTAGAATGAATGCTTGTATGCTTGGAATACTTTAGAAAATCAAAGATTATGAAACCCAAATGATATAATAGTGAGCCGTGGGTTATGGTTTGTGTAGAAAGAGTTTGCTTGATAAATTCTTAGTGAATGAGAGTGTAAGAGTTATCTACCTTGGACTTGCTTTAAATAGATGGAAGTATTGTAGAAACAACCTTAACATCACATGGTATTGGAAGTGGTTTAGGTACATTGTGTAAGGTATGATGTGCCAATTTATGGAGAAGTGGGATGTAAGGTACTCTTTGTGTAAGGCTTGTGTACTAGTTAGTTAAAATGGCAAGTGAAAAATGTTGGTGTGGTTAATTAGATGTATATACTTGTAAAGTGTTAAGCTTTTATTTGTGTTATCACATGCCTACATCCGGCCATATGGGTTAAATGGGTATAAAATGATTAAATTTTTGGGTATTGGGTATAAAAGTGGGTATTTGTTTGAGTATAGATAGGTATAGGTATTTCCGGGTATGTCCGAATGTAATTTATTGCGAAACGTAAGCGTTTTACGTAACCAACAAAAATAAATTATGAAAAGTTATAAATTATTCTCCTAATAATCATATAACACTTGCTTGATGTAAACTTTAATTTGTTTGGTGTCTGTTTATATTGAACGTTAATTTTTAGTTTACGCGATTTAACTATAAGATAATAATTAAAAGCGAACGCGCAAAACTTCTAAAAATAAATAATGGGATAATTAATGTCGTAAATAACCTGAAAATGAGAAATGTTACAATGCAGGTTATATTGCATATTGAGATATTGGCAAAGTAATGTAATGTAATAAAGCGAAAAATATCCCTGAAAAAGGTGAGTTCATATATAACTGATAGATTGTACATCATCTAACTTAATAGATGGATATTTACATTTATGAAAATTGGGGGTTATTATACGTGAATTGAATGGAGAAATGAATTTGGAATTTTGATTACTAATCTACGAATAAAATGCAAAAACGAATAGGGGAAAACTAAAAACGAAGGCTAAAAGTAAATAAAACCTAAAAGCGAGAACCGGGATCCGAATCTCGTTCTTTAAAAACTCAAATTTGGCAAAAATAACCATACGAAAGCAAATTTAATTTTTCTAAGTGCAAAATGATAAAATAAAATTTTCTAAAAAAGATTTATATTTTTTTGCTTTTTATTTAATTTTTAATGAATTAAAAACAGATTTATAAAGAAAAAATGATTAAAAATAGTAAACAATATGAGAAAAATCTCAAAAAATACAGAAAAGTAGTTTTAAGTGAGCTTAATTCAGGAAAAATAAAAACTTTGAAATTCGGCTTATAAATAAGCCAGAAATAAGCAAAAGAGGACTTATAGCTAAAAAGGAAAAGAAAGGTTAAAAGAATAGTGAGTGCAAGAAATGGCAGATAGCCCTAGTCTGGGCCGTTGGTTAGTGTGTGGGTGTTTGGGGACGTGTGTGTGCTATAAGGGAGGTCCAGGGTTCGAATCCTTGGCCTCCCTTTTTGATAAAAATTATATTTTTTTTAAAACTTATAAAACACTTAAAAATAAGACACTTTAAAAAAAACAACTTTTTTATAACACAAAAATAAGTTGGAAAATAAGCTGAGAAAAATGGCAGTTTAACTTCTTTTTTTAACTAAGTCCTAATTATGCTAACTGTTGGCAACTGGTGGGCAAATAAGCTAATGAAAACAAAAGATAAGCTAAAACAGATAAGCAATCCTACCTAATAAGCAAATACAGACAGAAATAATCAAAAAAGGTAAAGCAGATAAGCACACAAATGCAATTAAGCTAAG